>JAWQUT010000003.1:3956548-3998761 GCA_033807755.1 Ellobium chinense
GGGGGGGATTGCAGCACAAGAAAACGAGGAAATTGTTATTTATTTTTTTCTTAAATTTAATTTGATTGCTCGACGCAAGTGGGCCCCAATGTTTCCTCACTTGTAGTAAATGTTGTCTTAAGGGAAGACTCTACCCAAAGAGACAGAAACTATTGTGAAATAACAACAAAAATATTTGAAGTAAAGTCAAAATGAAACATTTCTGTGTATGGCAAATGCTGAAGAAGAAATACATAGAAAATTATGGCCATACAAATGCTCTGCAGAAACAAACAACAACAACAACAAAAAAAGTTGGAGGAAGGGAGGGAGGAAGTCAAGAAAACAGCCACGGGATTTTTAAATCTATATCAATTTCAATATTAATAATGCATAAATATGACGCTATGAATTTCACGAATTGTGTGAAAAGATGAAGACAATTCTGAATACCTTTTGAGAGATGTCAATTCAGTGCAATATATGTAAAGTGGTGACATCGCAATATGTAGAAAGAGATAAATATAGACACGCAAGACAGCGTTCCCAACTGTGCTTCCTGGGCTGTGCATGCTTCGTTTAGAAGCATAACACAGAGATGGTGGAAGACTGAATGTCAGCGCGATAGCCATACCAATCATGTTGAGCTAAAGCTCTTGTTTCTTTGAGTTTCTAGTGATGGTGCATACCAAAGCATGTGATCTTCCAGGAATTGGTATTGTATTGTTGGGTATTTCAAACACATCTTTACTACACTTATTTATTGGTATAAAGATGCCAACAGCACTTGGCATAAGAAAACGAATTTTAAAGGGACAGGGATAGCTATCTGCTTCACAGCCTAAAACATTAACAGTATTTTTTCATTATATTTTCAACCCCTTACACGTTCACTTCGCCTGAGCGCTTCCGAGAAATAGCAACTTGAAAGTCGGGATTTTCACACCCTGCAGGCCATGACTGGTCGTTCGGTCAGCGCGGGAATGAGGTATGACATTAGAAAGCGAGAGGCAAGCTGCAGCTAGTAGTCGTTATGCAAAGAGAATTATCCACATGCAATAACTTTCGTTGGCTCTAAATGTTAAGCCTTTTTTTCATTTATCGTCGAGAAAAGTATGTTATTAAACTGTGTGAACAACTGCCCGACTCTGATCGCAGTGCTGTAAAAGAAAAAAAAAACTGCTGTTCCCAAGCATAATGATAGTCCTGTAATCTCAACATTACTACTCTACAAAGCCAAGAATTGTTGTGAGGTCTAGCTAGAGTTTGACAGTGACAAAACCTTGTAAAATTCTTCCAGTTATGGATTTTTGGGGTAGGTGAAATACGAGTTTGCACCCTTTGCATTTGGGACAGTATGAGTCTTAAAAGGACAGGGAAAGCTATCTCTTCATGGCCTAAAAAAATCCACAGTATTGTTTCATAAATTTTCAACCCCTTAAATGTTTCCTTCGCCCAAGCGCTTCCGAGAAAATGCAGCTTGAAAGTCGGGATTTTCACACCATGCGAGCCGCCATAACTGGTCATCCAGTCAGCGCGGGAATGAGGCTTGACGTCAAAAAGCGAGAGGCAAGCTAGTAGTCGTTATGCAAAGAGAATGATTTACATGCAATAGCTTTCGTTGGCTCTAAATGTTATGCCTTTTTTTTTTTTTTCATTTATCGTCGAGATAAAAGTCCTTTGTTAAATTGTGCTGTACCTTAGAAAAAAAGAGGATAAATATTTAAGAAAAAAGGAACATCTGTCTGGCCACCGTTTGAGTCAGCCTGAGTCGCTTTGCCCCGTCTTTGTATTGATGTCTGCTTGTGGTTTAGTGATCTCTCATTGGCCTAAAATTCTGACAATATAAAATTATCAATTGCTCGAGGAGCACTTTCAGATAATTTAGACGCCGCCACAGTCAAATTCTTTGTGCTTAGGAGCGGCACTAGTTGTGTCACTAGTCATAAATCAGTCAAAAGGCTTTAGAGAGCAGTTCATAAAAAGGGCTTATCGACGTGAAAATTGTTTTGACCTTCTTATTTTTGTCAGAGATGACCACTGGGAGCATTTTATAGGGTACCCGTGAAAACTTGTAGTTTTAAAAGAATGAATCGGTCTTCACTATCAGGGAGGGGAATGAGATAGATCTTAGTATGGGTTAGGTGGGCACACTTCCAGGGATGAAGAGAGAGAGAGAGAGAGAGAGAGAGAGAGAGAGAGAGAGAGAGNGAGAGAGAGAGAGAGAGAGAGAGAGAGAGAGAGAGAAGGCAAAGAGCAGTAGGGTGGTGGGATAAGAATCTAAGAGAAAAGAGATGGTAAGAATAAAGAAAGTAGACTAGATGCTAATGGAGAGAAAGAGAGAGAGAGAGGATGCTTTGGTCTCCTGAATCAGTGTTCATTACCTGCCTCCTCGCTTTTTTTCCTTAGCAACTCAAGTTTTCACTTTCTTTTTTGCTTATTATCTCCTCTCTCTCTCTCTCTCTCTCTCTCTCTCTCTCTCTCTCTCTGTGTGCATCTCTTTCTCTCTTTCTCCCTCTTTCTCTCTCTCTCTCTCTCTTTTTCACTCAAGACATTGTAAATATAACGTCTTTGCTTCACCCCTGCAACTGTGCCCACCCATCTATCCCCTCTATCCCCCTCCCTCTCCCCTTTTCGTCCCTGTTACTATGCTCAACATGGCATATCCATACTATTACTAATTGCGATAGTCCACTTCATTTTTCTCTTTGATCGTGAAGTGGTTCTTTCTTTCCAAACCATGAAAGATTTCACAAGTATTCTCCAAATTATTCCCGTGGTCATCTCTGATCAACATAAGGGTGTCAAAACTATTTTCGCGTCGATATACCAGCTGTTTGACCGACTCTTCGAAGCAACTAGCACCTTCCCTGAGCGCAGAAAACACTGCCTGAGACAATAGTCAAATGTCAGTCAAATCTTATCCTGCTGTGCAACGTTTTAATAATAGATATGCTCATCAGGCAAATGATAAATAGTGTCAGAATCGTAGACCAATAAGAGCTCATTAAAGAATATAGGGAACAAAATTATCCTACCATTTCTAAGATTACAGCATTACGATCAAAAACAATATTTATATGACAATAAGGCATAAAATTTAGCACCAAGGAAAAGTGTAGCATATGGATAATTCTCTTCGCACAACGACCACTAGCTTGCCTCTCGCTTTTTGACGTCACGCCTCATTCCCGCCCTGACCGGACGACCAGTTATGGCGGCCCGCGGGGTGTGAAAACCCCGACTTTCAAGCTGCATTTTCTCGGATGCGCTTGGGCGAAGGAAACATTTAAAAATTAGGTAAGATTTGAATTTCAAAGGCTTAGATAGGTGCAAATACAATGATATAATTGTAGACTCAGAAAAGGAGATGTTTAGCCATTCAAATAAGGTTACCCTGTTTCTGTATAAAAAAAGGTCTGAAATATTAGGTAGCCATATTCACTGCCTAGGTTTTCAAATTCTAATTGGTTTAGGAGCATTTTTCTTTACGTCTAACTTTGGAGGAAACGTTTCACAACATGTGTGGAATTTTGGCATGGGACCCCTGGAATCCTGGATAAATTAATTTGAGATGTAAAACCTTATGACAAACAGTGAAAAAATATTGACATCTTCATACATATAAGCTTACTAACATGACTGAATATAACTGAAACATAATCATATCAAAGTATGAAGTACAGTACAACAAAATGGATACAATAATAGTATAAAGTATACTAACTTCAAGCAATTTTGGACAGTCTCCTTTTAGCTGTCCGCGTGCGACGGTGGGTCGCAAAATAGTCTTGCTCAATAAACATGTGTTGAAGGATGCAGTACATAATTTAGATAAATCTTCTGAATGTTTTTATTTACTCTGGCGTCTCCGGTAGCCAGACAGTTCTGAGAATCTTACATATTTATTATTTTTTTTTATAATACATAATTTAGTGAAAATCACTACAGTAGAATGTAGGGGAGGAATTCCATATGTGTGCCAGAAAGATTTGCGCATGCAACACACCGAACCAACAACAACAACATACCCTAACCCTAATCCTAACTCTAACCCGGGGTCAGGGTTAGGGTTAGGGTTAAAAGTTAGGGTTGGGTTAGGGTTAGGGTATGTTGTTTGTTCGGCGTGTTGCATGCGGAAATCTTTCTGGCACACATATGGAATTCCTCCCGAATGTAGATTTAGATCGAAATCTATACTTGTCAGTGACAGTTAGGGGAATGGAATGAGCAAATAGTTATTGACAACCTTTAGTCAACTTTAGACAGTCTGCTAGACTTGTGAGTGAGAGTGTGACTGTGATTTATAATGATCATTCCTTGCAATTGCTTAGGCCTAACCAACAGGGCAAAAACAGAAAGCAGTTGATGTAGAATATAGATCCAGATA
The DNA here is from genome assembly GCA_033807755.1 of Ellobium chinense. Taxonomy (NCBI): domain Eukaryota; kingdom Metazoa; phylum Mollusca; class Gastropoda; order Ellobiida; family Ellobiidae; genus Ellobium; species Ellobium chinense. The sequence continues at coordinate 3,960,918 of JAWQUT010000003.1, forward strand.
AAGACTAGAAATTTCGAATGGGTGTTTTATTTTGGGGACGAGGCAAAAGGCCACAGCAGGAAAGAGTGCACCAAGCATTCAGACAATTAAGTCTAGATTTGATAATAAATTTATATTAGTAGGAATAGGAATTCTCCCAAGAATCCAAGATATGTGGTAGAACTGTAGAGGCTTTGCAGTCTGGGAGAACTTCCATCCATGTGAAATATTTCTCAGTTGCTACGACTGAGTGATTAGGATTACTGATTAGGCACCTTGGCTTATCTCATGAGTAATGAGTATTAGAGTAGGGATCATGCCTTGATGATGGGTATCTCAATCTGGGTTAGGGAACCCTGTCTTAACTAGGGTTAGGGCTGGATAGTGTTTTGGTTTAGGTATGAAGGGCAGCATTTGGAAGCCCTTCCAGGACTCTGTGTCTCTCATGCCATCTTTTTTTTGTTTGCCGGTTCCCTCCACATGTATTTACTCACCCTCTGATGCAGGACCATGGACCTTGGCCCATTCAGTGTGCCCTACATACATGTATTTTTACAGTCATCAATATTGTGACAAAAGGAACATCACATAATGCTTATACTTAGGCTAACTACAATGAGACCTGCGATGTGTGTAGATCTATGGAATTGTTAGTTGATAGGGCACATCAATGTGAAAAAAGGTATTCACTGACCACACCACAGACAGAACGACTGTATCAATTTGGGAGAGTTTAAAGGACAGTACTTGTTTATGTCTCCAGATTCAAACTTTGATGCTTTTCATACCTTTTATCTGTGTGCCCTCTGCTCTGACATTTATTGCCAGTATCAAGCAGTCTTCAATAATTCCCACATACACTCTGCCTGTTTGTGGACGCATAAATATAATTTTCCATTTTCTAGTACACTTTCTCTCAAAGAATTACCTGTAGTGCCCAACAAACCAATTTCGCGAAGAAAGAGCTCCATCTGCTACTGCACAAATGTGTTTTATGATGCAGTAAATAGGGCTTGAGTAACTGAGATGTGCCCCTTCCGTCAAGAGTTATTTCTTTTGCCTGAGCAGCAGAGGTTTGTAGCAAAAATGATGATATCATCTAAGTGTTAGCAGCTGCAGATACCTCAATCTGACAACATATTATGCAGCTTTCAGTTCATTGGATAGGGATAGTTAGTTTCACAGTTTAATAGTTTGATAAGTCCACATTATTGTTTTCTTAAAATTTAAAGTGTTACATTTATTTTTTTGCCTGGCAGTTTCTGAGAAAACAACGCAGGAATGTTGGGATTATCATCCTGCGTGTGCTGCCATTAATTATGTGGTTCAGCTTCTGTGCCAATCATCTGCTAGCTTTTTAAAGTGGCTAAAGGTTTTTGGAAACATAATGTTGATCATTTACGCTAGGAAACAAGTAATTAGCCCTGTTCCTTTAAGGTTGTGGTCATTCAAATTGAAAAGTTAAGTTGGACAGTGTAAGCCGGGTATACTATCCTGTACTGTATTTTTATTGCCTCAGCATGATTTACCTTGACACATCTGCAGCTTACAGTAAAATTAGAATAGATTTTATTTGAATAATAGGGCATCATGGTTAATATAAGATGTAACATCTTTCTGTAGAAAGATTCCAATTACCTTTAAAGGTCAAATTAAATGTAGAATTTATTTTCAGGAAAAGAACACCCAAATATCCCACTCATAATTTTTCACTGAACACTGCTCTCTTCCCTCCACCCCCCCCCCCNCCCCCTTTCCAAAAAAAAAAACAAAACCAAACAAACAAAAAACAACCAAAACAAATAAAATAGTTTGTTAATCTTTTTGTCCAATAAACTATTAAATCACTTTTGCTGGGTCTTTTTCAGAACAGGCCAAGTTACTGGAAGTTATAAACAAGAAGAGCAAGTAATGTTGAGACTAACCCTTGCACCATACACCTCATGGATGGGCAGAACTTGCAAGAATCAGATTTCAGTGCTCTTCCTCAGCATCTTGCAGCAGACAAGTTTCTATAGTTCAGAGAAGCAGAATGATAAGCAGCTATGTCACGTGAACATCAGTGATCACAAACTCTGGAAGAGAGTGTCTAAAAACGATCCAGCTATGTTGAGTATCATAAAATCTTCTGAGGCTCAACACCGCATATCCCAGTTAGCAGATGTCATGGAATGTGGTGAACCTCATGTCACAGAGCTTATTAAGCGAGATAGTATTTTAGTGGTTAGCAATACTGTCTTAGAGAAAATTGTACTGTTGAAAAATAACGGATTTTCTTCAGATGATATCATTTCAAATCCTTCAGTACTTCATAGATCCTTTTTGGTTCTTAAGAAGCGTTTGGAATCAGCCAAGGCATTACATTCGCCTATTACTTTGCATGCCTTGGGGCAGTCAAATAAAAATTTTGAACGTTTCATTCAAAAGCTGAGAGAAGAATGTGAAGCCATGGAAGGTTTTACTTCTCGTTCAAGCTTTCTAGCCCACTTGTTTGATTGTGATGAGACCGAAGTAGCAGATCTAATAGCTGATAATACATTTTTGGAATCAGTTTCTCCTGCACTAATTAAGAGAAAGGCAGACATACTGGTGAAACACGAATTACCTAGAAGATTCCTGAAAGAAAACATGCGAATAACAGTGCACATTTCTGTCAGTGAACTAAACAGGAGATTAGCCCTGCTTCGGAAGGAACATTTGCTCTCTAATCCTGATTTGAAATTAGGCTATCTTTTGTCCTGCAGACGTTTGGAATTTTCAAAGTCATTTGACTATCTGTATAAAAGAAAGAAAGCTTTGGAAGGATGCAAAGACAAAGTGGAGTATGTAGTTTTTCGTCTCCACTGCGATGAACCATCAGCAAAGATATTTTTAGGGGATTCAACTATTTCAGAAACCAAGTTGAAAGAATGTTTAGATTTTTTCCTTGAAGAACTCAATGTCAGTCCTGATTTTGTGTTAAGAAATCGACAGTTATTGATGTTCTCTGTCAAAAGACTGAGGGAGAGATGGGCTGTTCTTTCTGATGCTGGTTACAGTATTTCTGAACTTTCCAGTGCAGCAGCTCTGTCACAGAAGAAGTTTGCCAAGAAATTTGGTTCATCCATTTACATAGACACTTTTAAGAGTGCTGATGAATGATATAATATTAATTACAAAATAGGTCTACAGTAGTCGTGGACAAAACAATGGACCCAAAACTCAGTGAATGGTCTCCAAGCTTCTTTCATTCTTCATAAGTTTTTAGAGGCTGTGTTTGTCTATTATAAATTAGATATTTGAGAATTGTTCATTATGAATCATTAAGTCAGTAAATTCATGTGCATGAAGCTAATCCACTATTCTTGAGCTGCTTCCCGTGCCAACATACCAGCATTCTTTCCTCCTCTCTGTCAGTACTCAGCATCTTAGCTGACAGTTGATGCAAAATAAGATGATTATTACCCAGTATGTTGCTCTTTCAATGCCAAATTCTACAAACTTTTCACGAGCTAGAAGAATCTTATCATGAAGTTTCCACCAGAGCTCCAGAAGACTGCTATCTATTCTGTGTTGGTTGAGAATACAGTCGACTCCGCTTAAACGCCCTTCCTCGGGGTGATGGAAAAAGTGGGTGATTAAGCGGAGAAGCAATTAACGGAGAAGGTAATTTCGGCCATATTTTTGGTACATGTAATGGGGTTAAATTTCTTTAATCTCGTGGTTTGATATCATGCATTGACACCTTCTCGACGCCAGTCTCAGGACAGATTCGAGTTTGACGGTGTTGTGGGGCACAAAATGTTTGATCTCCGCGGTCTCTCTCATTGGCCACAGCATAGTAGCCCAGCAGACAATAAGGAGTAGGGTGGCACGGTCGGGATAGACCATTCATCCACATGACACGTTCTCTGATCTAACCGAAATCAACCAGACAGTTGCAATCAAGGCATGGGGGGAGGAGACTATACGGCTTTCGGCGCATTAACATTATCGGACGGGTGAAGGCAGTGATGCGTAGCGTGGAATGAAGGGGGACAAGGGGAGGGGGAGGTGGGGAGGAAAAATTCTTATCACACCTACATGTATTTCAGGATGGCAGCTGTCACTCAGTCAACCGGTCTGCCATCGGTCGCGTAGTTAAATCGTCTGTGTACATTATTAGTTTGTCAGCTGTAACCCTTCAACCGCTGATCTTTGAATTCATGGGTGCTGAAGAGTGGTCGATTATCCAGAGTGAGAGGCGATTATCCAGTGACTTTTAGATAGAAAAAATTCGGTTCCCTGGGAAACGAGGCGATTAAGCGGAAAAGGCAATTAAGCGGAGGGTGATTAAGCGGAGTCGACTGTATAATGCAGTCCATACTAACATAATCAATTTGAGGGCACTGGTAGGTGACTTGTTGCAAAAAACTGTAGCAAGTTCTAAATTATTTATATGACTAAACATCATTGTCTCCTTCCTGTCAAATTGTTATTTTCAACATCCTGGCACTCCGATACAGTTATATTCTGAAGGGAGTGCAAGTACATGTATGATGATGCATGATGTAACTCTGTTAACAGAGACTAAAGCGATACACTTGTTGGTTGGCATTTCACTGGCATGGACAGTGAAGTTGTACTAAAAATTTGGCCATTCAGTTGTTTATCAGCAGAATATTAAAAATACATGTTGGGACTGTTGAATGAAGTGTGCTAAGCAGGAAATTGTATTGTATGAAAGAAAGATTGTGTTAACAGAGTTTGATTGTAGTATGCATGCAATTCCACTGATTTTGCTGGAAATGGTAAATGGGTCCTGTCTGTCTTCCACTTTTTTCGAGTCTGTCGCTGCACCTTAGTGCTCACAATATATTATGTGGTGCTTATGTTCTGTACAGTACTTTTGTTAAATAAACAAGTCTTTCGTCTATTTGTTGATCTTTGCAAAGCTGTAATTATCAGAGTTCTGATATTTTTATGTAGTTATCCCTTCTCACTCTCTGCTTTCCTATTTCTCACCTCTGTGATAAATTTGTTTCACCATTATCTGTTCTCCCATTCCACAGTTTGTTTCTTGTAGCTGTGGATTTAAGGATGAGTTTTTTAGTCCAAAACACTGTCTAGTGTTATGTAGTGTAGTGTAGTGTAGTGTAGTGTAGTGTAATTCTGTGTCGTATGGCATAGTGCAGTGCCATTCTGTGTGGTATGGCATAGTGCAGTGCAGTGCAGTATAGTGGAGTGGAGTGTAGTGTTGAGGAATTTTGTCAGGATTTGGATGTAGATAACTGGATTTTAAGCTCTGTTGACAGGTTCACTAACATTCCTTTGCAAGAGACAGATCAGAAAATTGCATGAATTTACAATTACAACACACTCAAATTCAACTACCTGTTAACAACATCCACTCTTACATGCCATAGAGCCTTCAAACGTGATATCTAAACCAAGGCAAGGCCAAGGATGACACTGTCACAGCTGGTCAGGCTAATCTGATGGCTGATAGCCTATCGCGGGTTGAGAATTACAGGGTTCTATCTTGCTTTTAGGTTGTTTCGAGAAAATGAGGATTGAAGTTTTGAGGGTTAAGAAACAGCACTTGAAATAACCGTAGCTCATTGATATTCATGCAGGGCATGCATTATGTCTATACTGATACATCTGAGCATATTTTTTGATGTTTGGAGTTATAAGGAACGAACAAAGCTGTTTTGAAATTTCAGATAGAACCTTGTTACACTGACTATCACCACAATACAAAGAAATTACAAGGTACTCTGCATTGACAAGTCTGATACAACAGAAAAGACATGAAGTGATGCTTCAGTAATTTTAGACAATTCCCAGACTTCTGTAAAATTCTCTGTCAATAAGAGGCATGAATTTCAGCATGTCTTGTGAGTCTTTTTTCTTTGCTTCTGTCAACGAGCATGATGGATTTAAGAAACTTGAAACAGGTGGTATAAATGGCCGAGCACGTGCAGCTCTGGTTCTTTGTTTGGGTTCAACATTAATACTCACACTTTCTGCAGTAGAGTGTTTAGTTGTGTACATGATATTTGTGGAGTGAGGCGCAAAGGAGAGGGATGCTACTTTGGAGGAAGGGAGTTCTTTGAATGAGTAGCATTCTGAGTTTTTTTTTTAAGTCTTTTAACGAGCTGAATTATTTTAAATGGTTTTTTCCTGTTCACCTTCAGGAGGATCCTGATAATAGAGATGGGTGAGTAGTACTCTGATGCCAAGAGGTGCTTTTCAATTTGGCTGTGTATGTTATCTACCTCTTGTACTGCAGAGTGTCCAGGACGGCTGAACTTCATGCACAAAGATGTTACACTGGAAACTGTGTTTAAGAATTCCATAATGGCCGTAGCCATGATGGAGTTTCTATTTTGGGGTACACAGCTGTCACTTCACAATATCATTCGTTTCACTTGTGGATATTCTCGGATCAGAGAGTGCAAAATTTCTGTCATGGCACTAGCCAAGTCACTACCAGCATGGCCTGCTGTGGTTTCTGCCCATACAGCACAATAGTATGACTTTGATTTACCGACTGTGGCATGCCCAGTTAAGGTGTAAACATTAAGTTTTCTCTTATAAAAGAAACTGCTGATTTCAGCCCTTGGACATGAAATCACATTCTGCAAATCAAAGCAAAGAACGGCTGTTTCAGGGTCATTTATTTGCCTATCCCTATCCCGTTCTTCTTTGGCTGCAATTTTAGCAGCCAGGTGGCTGTCCAAAGTGGATTTCTGGTCTTCAGTTGTGAGCCCAATGCTTTCTGATATGATACCTCGAATGCCTCACATAGATCGCAGCGATCCTTTTTGGGAACATGAAATGCTAAGGAAAATGTATTAAAGAGAGATCTGTACATAGAGATCTTCACGGGAACTCGTTCATATTTTGTGCATTGCTGACAACAATCCTCATACATTTTCTGAATATTAAAAGATGGGTCAAGATACTTTTTTTTGGAACCTGCTCTGCAGTAATGGATGTCAATGGTAGGAAAGCTCTTGATATGATCTTGAGAAGCAGTACGAAACAAACGGCGTGCCATGTTGTGTGTATGTGAACACACTAGGCTAGGCCTATAGCCTATGTCCACACGCCGGTATTGAATAAGGACACCTGAGCGAGTGTTGTTATGATTGGCTACACAACCATCAGTTGTTAAGTCCGAGCTACAGTATTTCATTGGTCAGATGCAATAGAACTTTGTAATTCTGTTCGACCTAGGATAGAACCTTGTAGTTATGAAAGTAAACCTTGAATACGCGATAGGATTTTGTAACATTTAAATACAGAAAAAATTACTTGAGAAAAGTTTTCATTTCAAGCCAGGATATAGTTATGATGCTGAGCAACAAGAAAATGGACCTAACTCATTTTTCACAAAAATGCGAGATAGAACCCTGTAATTCTCAACCCGCGCTATGTAGGGGGGAATGTAAGCAGGACTTTACTGTGACTGATCTATTCTGTGTTGGTTGAGAGTATAATGCAGTCCAGACTAACATAATCAATTTGAGGGCGCTGGTAGTGTTACCTGGGTGTCACATAATGTTATACAATACTGTATTGTCCAAATCTCCATATGAAACAGCACAACCTCCAATCTTGAATTGAACCTTATGTAATTGAGTGCTTGGTCTACTTGTCTCAGAGTTTTGGGCCTCCGTTTGGTCTTTCTGAAGATTAAGGTCACCTCTAAAATTAAGCTACAATTGACTTTTTTTTTTTAAACTTCCTTGCTATTAGTGAAGGATATAAGAAAATAAATATTCATATGATTCTTAAGTGTTGACTCAATTACAATATTTAGGATCAAAACTGGAAATATGATACGAGAGGCAATAAATCTTTTGGACAGAGCTATTTGAAACTGACATTTTATGTTGTTCCCAAACTCTAAATATCATGGTCATTGACCCTCAAAAGTTTTTGATGGCAGAAGGATAAATTTTTCTTGAGGGTGGGGGAGGTCATGAAACCAATTGGACTGCTGAGTATGAATGCAACCATCAAAAGGGAAGGTGAACAACAACAACAACAACAACAACAACAACAACAACAACAACAACAAAAGGCACGGGAAGGTGAACTAAAAATCAGTCATTGGTTAAAATTAGAGTTGATCTCTTAAAATCTGCCGGCAGGACCAGCGGAACCAAAAATCAATTAAAGAAGGTGTGATGCAGGATCACCGGATGAAAATGTATAATGACTATTCTTCTGACAGGTACCGATTTGTCTCGAGCGATCATTTCAAGCAGCGTGGATCAGACTGTGACAGGTAAATATAGGATGAACTAATGCAGAAAAAAAAATTCAGTATTCAAGCAAGTCGACGTAATATTTCCATAGAAGAATGAGATTGATTACCGGTACATAAAATATATGTAGGAGACTGAGCGGGACTTCCAAAATCTTTCGGCTACTACCGTACTGATGTCCGGATTAATCGGCCTCAGCTTAACCGATATTAATAGTACTTTATACGTGTACTAGCACTGTAAAGTCTACACTTGGTAAAAACTCGTTTATCGCAGCTCAGGCTAACGCAATCCCTGAGACTGAGACTTCAGAGGCAATGACCGCTAAAGTGTTGTCCAGTTCGCGTAGTCGGAAAAGTGTTTTGAGCCAAATTATTTAAGGACTTGTTCGCTAGTTTTGGCCACTTCCTGGCAGAGTGGCAGGGACATGCGGAACTTCTATGAACCAGAAGATCGTCAAATCGAGTCGCAGATGCACTATTAACACGAGAGCGCTGTCGGCTGTAAGCCCAGTGTTCGCGGTTTGTGACATGGCCGAAGATGCATGTCTCCTGCGCTCTAAGACCGAAATCTAAGGCAGAACACAAACTCCAAGTTATTTAGAATCCACAGACTTCCAAAAATAGGCTGAAAAATATGAAATTTCACTTGCTTAACTATTTCTACTGTCATACACATCAGAAAAATGGATACTACAAAGAGTGTCAGCCTGTAATATTAACACCCCAGTGAAGCGAAAATAAGCTTCCTATAAAAAAGTAAAATTGGGATTGAGAACTGTTTAAGTCTCATTATAATTTTATATGGACAATTCAGCCTTCTCGTAATTCCAATGAACAGTTGAAGTGTCAAAGTTCTGGTTATTTGCCTTAGTTCCTGATTGTATGGTCATCGACACATAATTAAAATTTGATGGTTTCTGAATGCACCTCACACTTGGTTTAACCCTAACGTAAAAGACCATTTACAGGATCCATATATGGGACCCTAATGCCCATCAAGACCTTAGTGCTCATCGAGGCAGGAGAATCAGTTGTGAATCGAGCTATGTAAGGCGTGTTCACAAATCCCCTGCTTACTTTATTTTTGATATGATTATAATCTTAGCCCTGGATTCTTTCACTCCTCGGGGCCAAATAAGCCTTACAGTTAGTAATGCTAGAGACATACGATTATAGAATTGGATCGTTGTACTTTTTACTACTTGTCCTTTGTTAGTTGTAATCTATGAAAAAAAGAGGGTGAAATAACATCTGGCAGGAAGTTTCTAAAGGGGAGGAATTCCATATGTGTGCCAGAAAGATTTCCGCATGGAACACATCGAACCAACAACATTCCCTATCCCTAACCCTAATCCTACTCTAACCCTAACCCTAACCCTGACACTGGGTTTGGGTTATGGTTAGGGTTAGGGTATGTTGTTGGTTCGGTGTGTTGCTTGAGGAAATCTTTCTGGCACACATATGGAATTCCTCCCTTCTAAAGAGATGATTGGTGATGGAAAATTTGGATCTATGGAGCAGCTCAAAAGCGTTATGGAGTCCACGGACAGACGTTTTTTTTTTAAAAAAAACCCATAAAACGGAACGCTGACGGTTCCCTAACCTCACTCTGCTTTCTACACGGCATTCGGATCGACAGAACAGTACGAAAAGCAAAGGTACCAGCTGGCCATACGAATGGGCTGAGATTGTGTGAAGTGACTGACTTGCAGAGACACGGGACACGGGATGGATGGATAGATCGACACCGGTATACTTATCAGAGAGCTGAATTCTCGAACAACTTAGGTGGTTCACTTCGCAGAGTTACTCGTCGAGGCTCACAGACTTTTGTTTCTGCCCCTCGAAATGGCAGCGACCACAGAGTCAGCCACCCCGTGGTCAAACACCAAGGATGATTACGAGTTAATGGGGGTAATAGGTGAGTAGCAGAAGAATGAACAGGATTCAGCTATTTTGAGTATTCTACTTCTAGATCTGTGTGTATGACATGCCATGACACACTCAAAGTCAAACATGCCAAATACCAATTTCATATAGACTAGATCTAAATCTAGAGCTTTCTGTATTATTAAGCATATTGTGGGTTATTCATGATAAGATTAAGAAAAATGGCAAAGGAATTTAAAAGTTTTGGTCATTAATAAAGCAAGTGACCAAGATTGTGCGGCCTTCTCTAACGACAAGTCGACAGCACCGACTCCATGACTTGTCTACGACTAAATGAACTGTATCATCGGTGCTGTCATTAGAGATAGCTGATTGTGCGTCAAGACGGATGATGGCTTCATGCTGCGATGGAATATTATGGCACACTTTTAGAAGTGTGTTCCTGGCTAAGTTTTTGACATCCATGTCAAAGTTCCGAAAATTTTCATACTCTGAAATTCTGTAGTCTCTGAAATTTTGGATATCGTCGTCTGTGATAAATTCTTATGAATTTGGCAAAGTCCTAATGAATATGATAAGTTGGATTGGCATGGAACCTCTGTTTTGGGGCAAGATTTCTGCAGGCAACAACCCGTTAGGGTCAGGGGTAGGGTTAGGGGTAAGGGTAGGGTTAGGGGTAGGGGTAGGGTTAGGGGTAAATAATCGAAATGAAATTCATCCTGTCCCATCAAAATAATCCCTCTTTAGTATGTTCTTATTTCGGGGGTTGTTGCCTGCTGAGATCTTTCCCTGTTTTGAGAAATCATCATTCTGTACTGTTTGCTTGAGAAACCAAGGGACTCAGAGCAACTTCACTTTAGAATTGAGCAGATTGGCAGCTAAAGTAGCATTTGTCGATCATAAAAGCACCATCCCGATTAACAACAACTTAAGTGCAAGATTATGGACTAGTCTAGCTAATGAAAAAAAAACTTACCTGGAGATTTTCATTTTAGTTGGATTAAATGCAAATCAGATACAGAGAAAGCAGTAAGAGAAGCCTTCATAGCCATGTCCAATCCATGGATGCAAAAAAAAAAAAAATGCGGAAGTCTCTGATCTCGTTCTTCATCCTCAGGGCTGGGAAGTCCATTAAATTTAAAATATATTTCATTCCTCACTTTATATAGACTATGCTTTTCGTGGAAATTTCTTATAAATTACAGAATTTTTGGCAGGTGTTGTGTTCATTAGTTAAGTGTGTAGTTGGTTAGCCATCAGAGTAGGGTAATTAATTTGGTATAGCTTGGAACATAATGTAGATTTATGGAATGAATCCTTGTTCTTCCTCGTTTCCCACTTTCCAGTTTTGTCAAAGAGAATATTAGATTTGATTTATATTTTTACCATATCTGGGTATGTGACATCTGGATGGACTACATTTGTGACAGGAAAATCCTACCTATAGGAACTTGAAAATACCCCAAAGTTCATTACTGTGTACACCCTTGACTTGGCAAAATTTCACTCTTCACCGACACCAGCACTCACTGCACTGTCATTGAACAGTGTGGATGACATCATGGTGGTGACCTGCAGAGATTTCAAAGAAACTCGCCTTGGCAAATATCTGTATCTAGGAACACTAGGTCTTCGATAGATAACAGTGCGTCAGGTTAGCCAGTTGGATACGGTCGTCACTTTAACCATACTGAACAGATGTGTTGCGGCCTGTCTGCAAATCAACTCTTTTCTGTCTCATTCTCTCCATGCCTTTCCTGTAGTCCTTGTAGCAAGGCAGAATAGGTCAGTGTTGTGACTGCTCAGGTCTAGATTTATATCTGGATCTAGAGTAGATAAAGTCTGAGAAGTAGTATGGATGCCGACTCACTATTGAGCAAGATGTTATATTTGTTGTAATATATCTAGCCAGTCGATAACTTTCTCTTTCAGCCTCTCCTAATCACTATAGATCAGATTTGCCCGTATCTTTAATTTGTAATTCAAGAGTTTCTCTGGTCTGTATTAACCAGGCATTGCATGCCCAAAAAAGAAGAGAGACTAGATTTTAGATCTAGATAGAAGATCTAGATCTAGCGTTTCATTCAGGTTAGATTTTTGGCAATTAAATTTAGATCCAGGTCTCATATACAATAGGCTGCGTGCATAATGTGTTTTTCAGTGAATGAAGTATTTTTTGAAGGGAAAAAATAAGACCTGATCTTGTAAATCTTTGAACTGTGTAACTGAATCTGAGCACCAGCCCCATCCCTCCACTATTTCTCTATTCAGTCCTTTTGTCACTGGGAGTCAAAAGTCAGATGTCAGTCTCAGTAGCTGTCTAATGTTATTAAAGTTAAGTTGCCAATCGTTGTCCTGTTCCCGGCCTTCAGGTTGTACTGGAGAGGCCAGTTATTCCTTGGAACACCTTGTGCAGCCTAAATAATAAATGACTGAACCAAACTATATATGGCGCTATTATATTCTGTGGAACTGTGTTCACACTGAGATGTAAAACCACAAGTTTTTCTAAAAATTGATGATCACTTGCATGTTGTTGTGGTTACCAGGGTGTTTCTATTTCGAGGCTGAATGAAAGCTATTTATAGATAGTGAGTCAAGTGTGTCTGAAATGGCTGTAATGAGGAAAATGTGATCTGTTGTGTTTTAAAATGCCGTGTTAGACTTCATCGGCTATCTTTACAAAAAGCCTTGAGTAATGGGACTCTGAGGACTGGTTGAGCTATTATTCAGTCCTATTATTCAAACCGTTGCCCTTGTCTTCCCATGAACTTCCCATTGAAGAGTATAGTGCAGTACTGTGGTGCACACCACCCTTTTCCAATTCAATACATTTTACATGCAAACTTGCGCACCAGGGTTCTGAACAGTGCATTTTTTTCTGTTGTGGATGGTCATCTTAGGAAAACAAAATCTCATACTATAGTACTTCACAACCAGATTTCACACGTATCAAAGATTAGATACATTATAGCACATACATACAGATAAAGTTAGGTGAAACTGAGGGAAAGGGCTGTCTCTGAAAGTAACAGAATGAGAATGAATCTCACAAATATAACAATAGCCTAAGTATAAATGAAATTGACGTTGTTTGCTATAAATATGGGATGTGAAAAATCTGAAGTCTTGACTTCCTCAATGTATCCAAGTTCTGTTTTGGTATCTGTTTGACAAAAGGATTATTTAATTTTCTTTCTTTTCAGGTGCTGGAGCCACAGCTGTGGTTCAAGCAGCTATGTGTAAGCCACGAAATGAGAAGTGTGCCATTAAGCGCATCAACTTGGAGAAATGCAATACAACCGTGGAGGAATTATTGGTATGTTTGTTTATGTTTAGGTAAACATAGTATATTTTTGTCTGCTGTGGTGTAAATTTGTTTTAATATCAGTGCGCTGTGGTGAAAAGGGAGAGACTCTGTGTGCTAAGGACATATTCCTATTGACGCCATGGAAAGTTATTCTGATGCATTAATTCCTATTCTCATATTTATTTTCTGCCTACTTAAATGACATCCTCAATGGAAGGAAATGTATCAAAATATTTCTGTCACTAAGGTAGAAACTTTCAGTGGTTGCTTAGCACACATAAAGCCTTTATGATCATTCATAAACTCATAAAGCAGGAGAGTCTCCTCATTCATATTTGATTTTCCTGTGCACAGAAAGAGATCCGGGCCATGAGCCAGTGCAAGCATGAGAATGTGGTATGCTACTACACATCCTTTGTGGTCAAGGAGGAGCTCTGGGTGGTGATGAAACTTTGTGGAGGAGGTGAGATCATAAAATATTATCCCATTTGAGAAAGATGGGCCAATCTTCTAAGTTCAGGAGCTTCTGGAATTCATCTGGCTTATGTTAATGGGATAAAATCTCCTGGAAATTGCATGACATTTTTAATTTCGTGCTGGGACATCCTAGAAAATTGGGGCTGGAAAAAGCCTGAAAGTTTTGGCAGCATGATGAGCATTATTATACTCCAGGCAAAAATGTGGAAATCTCCTGGAATTTTCCTGAAAAATGAATGATTTCCAGCTTAGGGTATGAGCCCTGTTGCCTTTTGAGTCCATTCTTCCAAACATTCTGAGTCATTCATTACAGTGCACTCTCTTATCAAGACCCAATAAAGAGAAAAAAACAACATTGTTCAAGCAAAAGAGGTGTTAGCCTGAGTAGAGAGGGTGAAAAAAAAATGAAAATATAAATGTAACTTTCATTATCCTAGAGGGAAACTGATTTACAGTCATACAATATTATACCTTTAATTCTTAATACAAACTCACAGATCAGTACACATCTTGGTCCTCTCTAAATGTGTGAAAATCACTGAGAACATTTACTGGATAAGTCATTTCATCTTTTTCGAGTGAGAAGAATGAAGAGATTTTCCAAACTTAAGCTTATATTTACAAGAAAAAAAAATTCAGTGCTGAAGATGTTTTGAGGTGTTAGAAGATTTGTAGGAAGCAGAGTACATGTTTGCATATTTTAAAGACAAAATTTATTTTATCTAATCATTTGGCATCATTTCATAATAGGGTCCATGTTGGACATCATCAAGATGCGCCTGCGGTCTGGCTATGGCAAAAATGGAGTGCTGGATGAGCCATGCATTGCTACTGTTTTGAAAGAAGTATTGAAAGGGCTAGAATATTTTCATGCAAGTGGACAAATCCACAGGTAAGTTTATATAATGATATAGAACATCTGATGTGTTGGTCTGTCCTCAAACATCCTTCCTACCACCTTAGGTACAGAAATCAAAGTCTTAGGATGAGTTTTCTCTCCCAACAAATTTTAATAGCATTTTTTAAGGACCTGAAGAATTCACTAGGAAAATTCTGAATAATCTGTTGGATTGTCTGTAGAGAAAAAGACTTTTGACTAGATGATGTTGAGGAAATTTGGGTCTGGGCTGACACGAGACTGTAATGTATGTGATAATGAATCAAGTAATTATGATCTGTTCAGTGTCATGAATGGATCTGAAGTAGAAAAATGTTGAGGAAACTTGAATTTGTGCAGACATGAAACTAACATTTGGGACAGTGAATCAACATAGTATCAACTCATTATTTTCTAGTCAGTGGCATGGATGGATCTAAAATATTCTAAGAACTCACAAATGATACAGATGGACTCATTTTACAGTGAACTGTTTTTTTTCCTCCTGCTTCAGAGACATCAAGGCTGGCAACATCCTCCTAGGAGATGATGGATCGGTCTATGTTGCTGGTATAGTAAATATTTATTATTCTTGTGTCTCACAAACCTAAATTCCAATGCAGTATTAAAAGGTTGCCTGCAGATTAAGGACAGCTCTAACATTTACTGAGAAATGACGCGCAATCTGATAGTAAGCACAATAAACAGGTTAGCAGAACAGAACACAGTGATGGACATCATTTATAGTGGATACTGCAGATTTTTATTTTGTTAATGCAAGAATCTAAGTTTTATAAGAAGTTGGAAATAGCTTTTCGTGAGGATCTAATTTTGTGACCTTCCCTATGCTGAAATCCATAGAGTGATCTAGAGTGACATCACAGGACTGCCGACAAAAATTAATTGGCTTATCTTCCTGCCACCAAACTGGCAAGCCTGTTTTGTATTGTTAGAAATACATGCAATAATCAATAATGTCAGGTAATGATAGGAAGTAACCACACTTGCATGGCCTGGCGGCTTACTGCTCCATATATTTACTATCTCATTGACCTTTTGGAATATTATCTTGAAAGGCCACATGAATCCATAGTGAGGATAAAGGAAATGTCCAAGATTTTATGGTTAATCAGGTATCAGTGTCAGACATATATTCTAATGAGGTATGTTCTGTTCTTTCAGACTTTGGTGTGAGTGCATGGTTGGCTACTGGAAAAGATTTGACCAGGGATTCAGTGAGACACACGTTTGTGGGGACGCCTTGCTGGATGGCCCCAGAAGTCATGGAACAGGTGGGGAATATGGAGATCTGTGTTGTATATGAATGTATTTGTTAGATCCTGGCATGCAGATGTTAGGTGGAGCAAAGGTAAATGAGAGCTGGAAATGATTCATCATTGTGATTGGCTATTTTTGACTGATGTGTTAAGAGACACCTGAAAATCCTTCAAATGGAGGCTGAACACTGAAATCCCACACATGTATTTATAACAAAAAAAGGAGAAACTGATTTCAAATTTCAGCATCTGATCTAGTAGTTGATTTATTTGCTGATACTATCTCACAGAGTTAGCTTGATCTTTCATCGTTCATACTTATCTATACCTGAAGCAGTATTAAAACTTAAAACCTTTTCATAATACATGATATAAAAGAGCTTGTAATTCGGCTGTGATTTATTATTCTTTTAAAGATGAATACAAAGAATGGTGTGCAACTTCATTGTGACTGCTTATTTCTCCTTATGCATATAGGCCTATTTTTTTCTAATCTTGTTGCCAAATTGCACTGGTGCTAAATTTTGTGCTTTTTCATCTGTCTTCCAGTGTTTAGTTTGCTCACTGCTTCTCTAGAGTTAAGAGGAACACAAATGTAGAAAAAAATAGAGACTGCTTGAGTGCACAGACCTTCCCATTCAGCTTTCCTTAAGCTCTTTATTAACAGATGTGTAAGCAGGGTTGAGGAAAGAAAATTTGTCGCAGAAATTTTGTCCTGGGCAAGTTCTTTTGTGAACTTTTCTTCTTCCCAGGTGACTGGTTATGACTTCAAGGCAGATATCTGGAGCTTTGGTATCACTGCAATTGAATTAGCAACAGGGACAGCTCCATACCACAAGTTTCCACCAATGAAGGTGAAGCATTTAGTACTATTTTCTGTTCATGACATAATTTAGTCATAGCACAGTCCTGCTTATGGCGACTGGCACAGAATATGACTGTTTTGATAATTTTTGTATTATCTGAAGCAGTTGTTTAGGAAAATGAATACTTACTGATGCCGTATTAATTGGAAGTTCAGCTGAGCTGGTGAGGTTTCTTTAGAAAATAGCTGAGACAGATATACGAAATATATATATTTGCATCTTTACCTCACTCAGATATGCTGATGGAGAGTAAAGATGCATATCACCCACATTGTGGGGCATCTTGTGATAAAGCAAAGTAGTAACATCTCCTTGAGATCAGCAAGACTAAGTGATCATTACTGTAGCAGAGTAAATATGAATAAATTACCAGTTTTATTTTTATTTATTCAAAATAGCGTGAGCTTCCTACTGAAGCCAGCATTTTCTGAACATCTCTATTATGGTGGACCATCTTCTGCTAGAGACTTTAGCATTACATTACTATTTACTACTACACTACTTCTGCAGGTGCAAAGGATTACAGGACAGTTAACCTAAGCGAGCAGAAGCCTGAAAATATAAGTCATTTCTCAAAGGTTGATTACACCAAACAGTATTGACACTGCTCTTGCACACTTTGGGTTTACAGCATTATGAAATTCTTGAGTAGATGTCTGAAGGGTATATGATAAAGAAATGATAGTCCCATGTTGATCACTCTATTGTCAGTGTTCACCTGGCTATGGTTACATCTTCATAATCCTTTGTAATGTCACACTGTCAATAATGCCCAACAGGTTTTGATGTTAACCCTGCAAAATGAGCCCCCAACTCTCGACACCAATGCTGAGGACAAGGATCAGTATAAGAGCTATAGTAAAATCTTCCGCAAGATGATCAGTGACTGCTTGAAAAAGGATCCTGAGAAGAGGTATTTTAATATTTGGGCATGTCATCGTCCCTTTTTACTCAAGAGAGTATTACATAACTTTATTCATTATCAAGATTAACAAGTTCATGTTATGGTTATTTATGTTTTATCTTCAGTTGTAAACTGGAATAAAAATCTGCCTATTTGATAGGACCTGAATGTTTTGATTGTATTGAGATGGTTAATATAGTTAAAATCGACCCTGGAGTGACATGGAACCCATGTATAATAGCCAGGCATGGTACTTAGTCTAATTAGTACTGGGAAATTCTCTTCACCTGCTGTCAAATGATCAGCTTATTAACATTAAGGAAGAGATAGTTAGAAAACAGCCACTCAAGAGTGATTACTGGTGCCTGGTAAAAAAAAATATGAATGTATTTGGGCATACTTTGCATAGAACTTTAGGTCTTTTATGACATAACTTTTATTTGCTTTTCAGACCTACTGCGAAACAGCTGCTGAAACATGAATTTTTCAGGAAAGCCAAAGTAAGGGCCAATGCACATATGGTCTTCAGTCTATTTAAGCATTTTGTGTCTCAAAATCTTATGGATTATGATATATATAAAAGTACTCTTTCACTATAGTTTGCAGATATTTTACAGTTTTGATGAAGTCATTTTTGAACTATAAACCAATTTGGCACATTTAGTCATCAAACCTTAATAACAGATGTTGCTCTGGTTGGTATTATTCTTATAAGGCTCTTTTAGGCCTCACGTATGTGCTACAGCTTTAGAGGCTCTGAGTGAGTGGTCAGACTTTAATCACTGATGCTACTGTAGTTAATATTATTCTAAAAAGCCGTTACACTTTAAGGCATCATCCATGAGTCTCAGTGTTGATGTAGGTTCTTAGTGAATTGCCAAGATTTAAACTTTGAAGATGGTGCAAAAGACAGGGCTGCAGGCTAAGAAGTATCTTTAAAAATTAAGTTTCCCAAGTATAGCTGTTGGAAAGTTTACATATGGATCCTGGCTATAACACTTACTTTCTTTCTTTTTTTTTTCTTCTCTTTTTGTGTTGTCTTTTTTTGCAACCCATCTGCTGTGGTTTCAGATATATGCACGGTTCTTGTTTGTTCACAGGACAGAGCTTACTTGCAAAAAACTCTGCTCTCAGAAGGACCAACTGTCAAGGGACAGAAGGTAAGGGCTATCTCTTCTCCTTTACATATATCCACAATTAAGGGGCAACAGGGATTGATGTGGATTACAATTAAGTTTATGTTTTTTTATTATGTGCTGAGAAGGAAGATGCTTAACTCTTGTAATGCTAAGGCAAAACCAGTTATCACCTTCATATCACTATATTGGGCGTGACAGTCTAATAAATTCATTGCCAGTGCCAGTTGTGTGAGGTGGTGGTCTGATTTTGCAGCCCGGTGTCAGCTGATCAGCTAGCAGAAAACATGTGGAATGTAATCATCCATAACACTGGGTCATACAGCCACTGGTGGCAGGACCCAAGACATCTCACTCTATGAACCTTCATACCATGATTTTTTGAGGTGACTTGCTTCATGGTGTAAACTCAGTATCAAGGCAAAGAAGACTAGTGTGCAATGCTATTTCACTCATCTCACTGACCAACCCTCTGAACCCTGAGGTCACAATTCTTTGTCTGACACAAGAAAGTTGTGATAAAGGCATATATACAGCTGGGTGCTGCTGCCTTTGTCCAGTCATAATGAAAATCAATGTGATTTTTCATATCTGCAGGTAAAACGTGTCCCTGGCTCAAGTGGCCGTCTTCACAAGACAGAAGATGGTGGCTGGGAATGGTCAGATGAGGAGATGGATATGGCATCTGAGGAAGGAAAAGCTGCTATGGCTGAGGGAAGAGTAAGTTGCCTTTTTTAAATGCATCATGCAAAATTGTTTTTATAAGCAGTTGTGATAAAGTGGGTTTCAGTGTGGCTTTTGACTTGAATGTTGCTAGTCAACAAACTTTTATTTGCCTCTCCATCTTTACCATTGTTCACTGAACAGAATGAGTAATCTGCAAGAAATTTCAAATTAGCTACTTTGAGAAAGGATGTTAACCATGTTGTTTAGAGGAAACTGTTTCATTCATAGCCAGTCATGTTGCCTAGCAACTAGATCAGCTTGTCGCCATATCCAGAACAGAAATAATTAGTTCATATCATTTTTATTGCAAGGTTGAAACATGACTAACATTCACTTCTCTTTTCACAGTCCCCAAGGGTCAAGGTATCTCCTGATCAGGTAAGCTAGTCCCCCTCTTGTGTGAGATCTGTGTCTGATATTTCTTTGTTGTCAGCCCCACAGATTAATGACCATATTATTCACATTCTTAAATTTTCCCTAGGCATTTACATGAAATGACAAGTCCTGGTATGTTTACCAGCATTATCTTACTTGTATTTGTTTTTTTCATTGTTCAGTAACAGAATACAGATGATCCAAATCTTTTCATCTGTTTCAACTTTAACCATATTCTGGTGTCTGGTGTATCTGGCCCAGGTTTCTCAATAATATTCAGTCACTATTTCTTCATGATCTAATAAGGTTGTCTGGTTCTGATATAAGAGGTCAGAAATCTTTGTTCAACTGAACTATAATTACTTGTGAAGCTATTCCACTTTGCGAGAAAAGTTGATGTGCAGTTAATCATTGAGAATAATAGCAGCATTTTCTGCCAAGATCTTTGTACGGTTTACTTTAAGGCACATTTGCATCACTGTGGTTTTCTCAGTGTCGGTGCAGCTGATGGAAAAAGAGGAAGTTTTGTTGTTGACTCTGCTTTGAGAATCAGTTAACTCATGTAACGTTACGCTTCCGTTGGTGCTGATTAGTATAGTATGAAATTGTGTTGATACACTCTGTAGTTTGCTGCTGACCATTCATTGCCACTGATTATGCTCACTGCACTTACTTGTCATTCTTTGCTCATAAAAGAACGGTTAGTTTGTGGATATGTAAGGGTCCTTTTTTCTAGAAGAGTTAAAGTAAATATGCCGCCTGCCCAGAGAATTTTTATTATGTGTACCATACTGTTGTTACAAGTTAGTGGTACCTTGATTGGAATGGAGATAATATCAAATGATCATTTAAATTTTTTCCCACTAGATGCCTGAAATACCTCTGCCCATCCCCCAAACTTCCGAAGAACAAAAGCAAGTGGAGAACAAAGCAGAGGAGGAACCAGCCAGCAGTGTTGATCCAGCAGCTGCTAAACCTGCTGCAGAGGCAAATGAGGAGGGGTCAAGTGAAACCAAGGCTGATGAAAGTGCTGAGAAGCCCAGAAATATGGTGCTTCGCTTGAGGTGAGACTGAGAGAGAGCAGAAGAGAGGGGTGTCATGCTATAGAACCAGGATGGATGTCTTCATGCTACATTTGCAAGGATGTCAAAAGGTTTCAGAAACCTGAAAATCTGTTCTGAAAAAAAAGAGCATTTTAAAAAGCAGCACATCTAAATCTAGACTAATATAGATGACAGGGCAACTTCCATATTGAACAGAGATTCTTATGTTGATCTTAGTGTCCAAAAATTTTTATAATCAGCTGCTGCCATCCCTGATCAGGGTCGCTTCAGAACTCTCTCTAAATAACCTCTCATTTTTGAAGTATTACAGATGTGTCTGTGTTAGCACACACCCTTGGGAAAGTAGTTTTACTGTGCTGATGAAGTGGTCGGTTAAAAGATTGATTTTTCAAGAGAAGAAGTTGATTGGGCTGACTAATCAGGTGTGGTCACATGGATGTCCCTATTAACTTTGAAAGTTAGTGATTGCTAATAAGCAAAATAGCGACCTAATGACTGTTTTATAAGGGTAACTGTGCTATGCAAACTAAATATCTATTGAAAGTATGAGGCTTTGGACTATCAGTGTATTATTATGTGCCTATTTGTGAATATTGCAGTGCTTCTATATGGGAATATGGTGAAGCTTAATACTGGGAAAAAGAAATGCTATTGAGATTTGGTGGAAACTTATGATAGTAGGTGTCTGGTATACCCAGGGAGCAAGCATGCTGTTATTCTAAGACTGCTGCACTTGCAGAGCACACTACTGCTCACAGATGGCACCGATAATTTGTTCATACTAGATGTGAAACAGGTATTATTGGTGTATGATGAGTGGATTTGGTTTGAGTTAGGTTGATTACACATGCACCGGTATAATTAATTACCCTTATAAATAAAGTACGACTACTGCCGGATTGTGCCTTTCTAGATTTAGGTGTGCAGTGTAGTAAAATTTGATTGGGTGTCTTAATGAGATTTACATGAAAGGCTTTCAGTGTCAGTTGATCTGTTGATTTAACAATAGATGCAATTACTCCACCCTTGGGACCCAGTTGGGCCAGGGTTTTAGATGTAGGAACTTTCTAACACAAATAGTAATAGGGGATTTATTTTCGTTGGGATATAGGTGACCCCCATATGTGTAGGTGGTGGGAGGGAGTAACAATGTAACATCATAGAATAAGAACAGATTGTTAACTCCCTGAATGAAAGTAACAAACAAATAACTAATGCCTGCGCCAATCAGAAAGGAGTGGGACAAAAAAAAAACAAACCCAAAAAACAATAGGTGTAATTTCCTTGGCTATTAAGTAGGATCATCAGATGGCATGCTTGTATATTTTTGTGCATTTCTTTTTATCAAGCCTGAGCACAAAATCTTATTCAAAATTACTTTTACATCCTGGCAGAAGAAGCCATATACAGTGTAGCCGCAATCTTTTGTAAAGCGTTATTACCTGCATTGTTGAGCAATCTTGCTAAGGAGTGACTTTTATTATCACATATATCTCAGTTTTATTTGCTTTGTGTGTCTGTTGCAGAAATGATAAGCGAGAGCTGAATGACATTAGATTTGATTACAAGGTTGGCCAAGGTAAGTTCCTTATTTCATCTTGATTAGATATCCTATTATATACTTTGTGTTTGTGAGCTTGACACAATTCAGTACAACTCAGCGGGTGCTCAGATACCTTATAGTGTCTCCAGAGGTTTTTATGCCATAATCACTCTTTCCCTGCAGCATTTTCTTATTATGAAGATTAAAATTAAGAACACTGTATTCTTGATTCATACCCTAAGGATCATGTCAAGATTGTACACAGTTTTGCAGCTTTTATTACATTTCAACTGTAAATTTGTACGACAGTCTCTCAAACTTATGGTTTATTACTTTTAAAAAATTGTAATGATGAATGTGGTGAACAGTGCCAAATATGTTTGTCATGTGACGTATGTATTTTGGCTTCACATCCAAAAGCAGCTTTAGAAAAGAAATAATTTTAATGTTCATTTTCAATCTTGAAGTTTTGTTAAATGCCTGGGCCTTGATGGGAAAAATAAATCTTTGTTTACAGTTACTGCAGTTCTCCGGAAGAGATCATCACTGATACAGGTGTAAATTTATGATTATGACTCCATTCAGATAAGACAAAACTCTACGTATTTTTCAAGACAGGATGTGGGCTTTTAAAGATTTTAAGATTTAGGGTTGCCAGTTGCTTCACAACATGAGGGAAGATTTCAGATGTAATATTTAGTAAGACATAGGAATAGTTGTAATATAAGTGTACAGTCTTAGCTACATAATTTTAGTAAGGCTGTTATTATTGCCGTCATGCTGTGGTAAGTTGATATGTTAGTTAAAATCCATGGCTGTTTCACATTTCAGACACATCAGACAGTGTTGCCAGAGAGCTGGTAGAGGCTGGTTTGGTAGATGGCAGAGACATGGTTGTTGGTATGTACAGTATATTGTTGGAGTAGATTATTAGCTTTGCTACTGTCTAATTTTAGAACTGTTACCAAGAGTGGAGACAATCATAAGGAATGTGTAATTTGTCAGCCATGCAGAACACATCCCTGTACAGTCTGATTTATTGACTGCATGTTTTGAAAATAACGTGGCGCACATCCACAGTTACGACAAGTTTCCACTTGGCTTTAGACAAGTCTTTTGTCTGGTAATTTAAGGGAGTTGTTCATTACTATTGCAGGCATAATGGACAAGCTGAACATGAAACTGTCTTTGAATTGTTAGGACAGGCAGGTACCAAGGGAAACACTTTATGTTATCTTTATCAGTGGAACAGCTCGTTGAAGCCAGTGCTTACATTTAAACCGGATTTCATATGTTTGAAATTTCTAGGACTTTTATTGTGGCTAACTTGTCGTGAGAACTTGTATTGTGGCTAACTTGTCGTGAGGACTTGTATTGTGGCCATCCTCTTGTGATTTTAAGATGTAACTGGTTATTTCTTATGTTATCCACAGTTGCTGCCAATTTACAAAAGATGGTTGACAAAAATGATATGACAAGCATTACCTTTGCATTGGTGAGTATGAAAACTTCACAAGCATGTAAGTTGTAATTCAGAGATTGGAATTTTGTTTCTGCAGCCTTGTTGAAAGCATGTTAGAAATGTAATGTTTATCACAATAGACACTTTAAACACATCCACATCTCTTTATCAGTTTTCAAGCAGGAAACAGAAAGCATATGAGAAAGCAGATACAATTATAAAGTTTATGCCCAGTATAGAATCACTGTCACCATTGCAGAGTGTGTGATAGAGAATACAAAGGTCTTTATGAAAGCAATATTTTTTTGGTCTTTGCTTAGTGTCATCAACCCTTGCCATAACTGACAGAGAATTGGAACCGTTTTCTCCCGCAGAATTCTGGTTGTGGTCCTAATGAAGCCCCTGATGACAAAGCATTAATAGGATTTGCTCAGCTGACCATCAGTGACTCCTAGCCACCAGTGTATACAGTATACGTGTACATGTGAGAAGTGACTTGCGAAAGCTGCTTTAAACAGGAAGGATCAAGCTTTCATCTTTTGAGGGAAGAAGCAAGGGTCACCTCACTTGACTTGTAATATGTGTGCTGACAAAAGCACAGGATTGAAATATTAACTAAGTAGCTACCATTCTGAACTGAAGAAACTGTTCTAATTGCTCTACTACATTGGAGTAAAAAGCACAGTAGCGTAACTGGCCTATAATGCAGCCCTGGCTTTTGACAGTGATGGTTAAAAATGAATCTTAATATCCATCATTAACTCGGTTTCTTAAAGATGGTCAGTAGAATAAGTTGTATGAACAGAGGTAACGATGATTATTCTGCTTACCAATAATTGTGGTCAGTATATAGATGCTGGTGATTAGGTATTAGATAGCAGATGAACCTAAAAGTGAAAAGGAAACTGATGCTGATTGATGGACTGATTTTCAAAGAGTATCGATTGCAGAAAAGAAATATGTAAACCAGAAGAAATAGAAATTTCTCATTTCTATAAACATATATTATTGTTTAATTCTTGACATTATAACCCTTTGAAGATTAACATCCCTACATCATTAAGGAGTGAAATTTGCATGTCACTTTTCATATATATATGAGAGATTATCTACAAGGCATTGTGTTGCCACGTTTGACTATTGAATGTCAGGGCGGGTGGGTTTGTTTCTTTCTGTGAGAACTATCATCGCCGTAAGCAATGCAGCATTCATCTGTGATTGTTACTGACCTGTGACACTGCTTTTTGTCCATCTGTTACCACTGACCAGGTCTAGGGTGGACGCAAGAAATATTTATTCAAACATATGGGTAGTTAGTATGTGAAAATGGCCTGCTTTTTGTAGTTATGTATGAATACTCAAGATACGGCTTACTGCTGTCAGTTGCAAAGAGTAGATGATCATCAGACATGCCACCAATTGTTTTCTCAATTGATGATATAATTTGAACGATCGGGAACATCCTTATTGTAGTAAAGTATTATTTCAAAATTCATTTGTAGAAATGAAGAGAAGACAAACTGCCCTTCTGAGAGACTGCAGGTTTTGCTGATCTCTTGTGAATTAATCAGAATGAAGTCTGTGTACAATTATGTCTATCATCCTCAAGCATGTTTCTCTCCCCTTACCACTTCCTGGTAGAATGCCTTACTCTCTTGTGGTTTTTGGAGGGATAATGAATATTAAGAGTGAAGATGGCAGAGGATAAGTTAATGATCTGCCAATATTTATGGGTGAAATTGTTTTGATATTAAATTCTCTGCTGCAAGACTGAAATACTGTTTCATTTTCTCCACTTCCAGTACTCTGTCAACCCTGTATCGCCAATCCAGTGTTAATGATATAAATTCATTCCACCTAGCCTGACTCAACTGTAGATTGTTTATTAAAAAAAACAATAATAATTTTAACAACAGTGTTGAAATTGCACTCATTTCCCACAATAGGCTCTTAGTGCTGCAGAAAGTTGGCACAGTATTTTCACTTTCACACACAAACACAAGCTTAAATTAACCTCTGAAATACATTTTTCAAGTCAACACACCTTTCAACATAATCAAGCTCATTTGGAAAGAAAAAAAAACCACAGCATATAAAATTTCTTTTGGGACATATCCAGGACAAACTTATCACCGGGGCTCCTGAAATCTACAGGCCAAAATGTTTAACAAAAGTGTGTTTTAAGGTTTTGTTTTTTTTTTTAATTTTTTTTTCTGTAGGAGCACTCGGGATGTTTTCGGTAGGCTATTACAAGTGAAGGACCAGTGTATTTAAAACTTTGTTCTCCACATTTTTCAGTCTTTGTTTTTGGTACTTCAAATGAAACACAGTATTCTGACAACAGTGATCTGGGCAGTTCATAAAATTTCAATAAATTTGATATGGAAGATGGTGACATATTGCTTAAAGATTTGAAGCAAACAGGTCTTATAGGAAAACACTTCCTACATATGAGGTAGAAGTTCATCACATTACTATACTGTGTATGGTGATGTTTATTTAAAGAGTTTCTGTTGGAGTAATTTGATCATTATCAGGCCATTTCAGTTATCTGGAACATAAGTCTAATTGAAAAGACGGAAATGGCACTGTTCACACAGTTCACAGCAAATTCTTACATTTTCATGAAGACCGGTTGGCCTGACTTATTGCTTACTTTGAAGCTTTACAATGATAGATTGTACTGGAAATCCTTAACCCTTTGTGAAGTAAACTGCCTGTGAGTTGCAGTTGCCCATATTTCTGGCCTTTTGCATGGCTTAATTATATGTAAGTGAATAATGCTCTATGCTAAATGTCATGTAGGTTCTGATCAGCTTTAACCTGGTAACATTTCCGTAACCTACACCATATGGGATGGAATGGTGAAATGAGAATTTAAAAAAAAAAAAAAGAAATAGCCAGTAGAATTGGTCAGGAGTAATAGAATAGTTTTTCTTGTATAGTTTTGCCTAGATTTAACATTAGTTTCTTGTTACTCAACGCATACTTTTCTATCATATGTTGAAATTTTCATTTGTACCATGTAAACTTACTTCAGATGTTTCCTCTGAGACTAATTATTCAGATCATGAAGGCTAGGACATATCATTAGGCATGAGCCTGTCATGCTAGTTTATTGCACTTCTCAGAAACTGTCCATTTGTTACTGTGTTCCTTGGAAATGGCACATAAATTGTCTCTGAAAGATTGCATGTCTTCTAGTTATTGTGAGCAGTTATAAGGATTCATAAGATGAGAGACTTTTCATTGTTAACGATTGTCAAGTTCTGTATGATGTAAAAGTTATGTTTTGTTTTATTCACTGTCAGGCGAATCAGGTTTTTTTATGTACGAGGTCTGTCTCAAAATAAAGTTTCCCTGTCATGCTGTCCTCACATATAATTATAAATACCCTTATTTTTGGTATCAACTGAAAGTTTATTCAAATACCTATTCAACATAAGAACCATCAAGTTCCAGACATTTCTCCATTCGATGTACCCAGCGGTCAAAGACAGTGACCAGTGACCGCTTGTCCAAGGTCATTTGTCCTTTTCTCATAGCCTCTTGAATCTGGTCCTCGTCCTCAAATTGACGACCTCGCAGCATTTCTTTCACTTTGGGGAAGAGGTAGAAGTCGCATGGGGCGAGATCGGGCAAATAGGGCGGATGTTCCAAGAATTCCCACGAGTAGCCATGGAGAAGCTCATTCACAACTCTGGACATGTGAACAGGCACGTTATCGTGATGCAGGATGACGTCTTCTTCAAGCAAGCCGGGTCTTTTTTTCGGTATTGCTGGTCTCAGTTTGTCTTTTAGGACGAACCTGTAGTAGTCATCATTGACAGTTACGCCAGGTGGGACTGGCCAGCTCAGTATGATGCCACTCATGTCGAAAAAAACCAATGTGCATCACCTTTCTCTCACCTTGTTTTCTGCGGGCTTTCTGTGGCCTCGGCGCATCCGAATCAAGCCATTGAGCCGACTGTCTTTTCAACTCGGGATCAAATGAGTACACCCAAGTTTCATCTCCAGTGATGATTTTACTGAGAAACTGTAAACCCTCTTGCTCAACACGGGCCAAAAAGTGCCGACCCGCTTGAACACGGGCTTGTTTCTGCTCTGGTGTCAACAAGTGGGGCACCCACTTTGCGAAGACTTTTTTCTTGCCAAGATCGTTGGTCAATATTCGGTGAACTGTTGCATTGGACAGACCAACTAATTCACTTATTTCCCTGCATGTTCTTCTCGTATCTTCCTCCACAACAGCTTTTGTTCTCGCAACACTGTCGCCACAAATGACGACAGGGGGCCTCCAAGTGTGCTCTTCATCTCTCATGTCAGACCTCCAACCTTCAACTTTCCTGATCCATTTTCTTACTGTTTGAATTGGTGGGGCACTATTCCCCATAACTTGGCAAAGATCACCATGTATTTCCACAGCAGACTTGCCAAGAAGAGTTGAAAATTTGATCACAACTCAGACATCGTAGTGTGAGAAGGTTGCAGCAATGTTTTGCTCTGCCATTTTCCTCGGATTTACCTTGGACAAAGTGCACAAGTACACCAAAAGTGACACGTCACAACTCTATGACACATTCACCAAAGCACTTGAAATTTGGCATCAAGATTTCTTAGATGTGACGTCATTACGTCACAAAATGTGGTGCCTGTAGGTTGCGTACTTTTGAAATTATAGAGGAGGGAAACTTTATTCTGAGACAGACCTCTTATTTGATTCTAGATCAAAGCTAAGTTTGTGAAAATAAAAAAAAAATGAATAATATTGTTGGAAAAATGGGGTAAATCAGGGGTGATTGCGGGCCAGAATATGGCCTGCCGAGAGTGTAAAACTGGCTTGTAATGTTACTATAGACTAAAGATTAAGTTGTTTATTGTTAAGTTTTCTGAAGGAACGTGCATTCAGATTAGAAATGGCCCTTACCCCCATGACTGAAATACATATCTGGCCCTTCGCTGCAAAAGGTTGGATGTCCCAGGACTGCATGAAACAAAATAATAATTTTCATACACATAATTAATAGCAAACAGGTATTTCATATATAGTGATGGAACTTGATTCATGGAGATTTCAGGTTAATAATGAGATTAGTGTTAATCGTAAAGAATTGTCCACTCTTCAGTAAATTAAATATCACTCTCCAGAAGAAGTATGAAATGAAATGCCACTGGAATTACATACATATATTCTGAGTTAGCTTTCTGTCTTAGGGAGAACTTGCCAGGAAACGAGCTTGCTGCTATATATTTTGACATGTTTTCTTTTTGGGCTATGAGATGTAGCTCTACTTCCATGGTTCGAATGGTTTTCTACAAACTCCTGGAAGTAATTTTTATTCAGCTTAGGTTCTCTATTATTTTCATTGGGTATTGCATGTGAAAAATGCGTTCATTACCACAACGAATTACACTATGAGGGTTATTTGGTTAATGAATGGTGCTCAAGAATGCTAATGATGATTTAATGCAGTGACTATTTATATGGTGTTCCCAACTTCAGAGGTTCAGATGGTAAGATGAACATGTTTGCAAAGTTTAATGGCAATCAAGTAAGAACTGTTAAAATTCATGATTAACCGGTGGCACTAAAATGTCCCATTTTCCTTGCAACTTTTTACATATTTTATGTGCTGTTACAGTTGAACTGCAGTGGAGTTGTCTTCACAAAAGTTTGAAGCTTAGAAGTTACAAATCTGAGTTGTTTGTCTTTTGGGTTTGATGCAAGTCTCAGCTGCTGAAATCCCTGTTAGACTCTTTACTGTTATACTTTCAGGACACTAAGATTAATGTATACATGTATTTCTAACTATGAGCCACTTTCAGACATAATAGAAATCAGACACAACACAGATCTTTCTGTGGTCATTACTTATGTCTTTGAGTAAGCACCACACAGACTGTTGTTTTGGATAATACCTTGAAGATATCCCGTTCGCATGTCCTCCTACAAGAGATGAAATGCTCGAAAAGTTGAAATAACTGGAATAACTGCTCTCAGCTCATGCCAAAATATGGGGCAAAGAAAAAAATGGTGCTTTAACACTATGTCCAGACTTGCTCTCTTGCTCCAAACAGCCTACAAGTATCAGTACTAGGATGTTATAGGTCGTGCTCTTAGTAGACTGCCAAGAGGCTTGCTGCATTTCTGGAGATGCTGTATTTTCATTTTTGGATTTATTGTGGAACCCTAATACAGTGTGAGTTATTTGCATGTGGGTTTTCTTTATTTTGTTACATCATTTGCTATGTGATATGTGACTAGTAATACTGTTAGGTGACAGCAGTTAACTCATCAAAGAAAGTATTTCCAAGAATAATGTGCTACTGATTTTGCCCAAATAAATTTCTCAGAGAGATACTGTGGTTTTGCATTTATTTAATCATGTGTGGGTTATTTTTGGAAATGTGGGATATTTTTGGGTGCAAGCCACAGAAACAGTGTCACAGAAACACACACAAAAAAAAAAAAAAAAACAGAAGNAAAAAAAAAAATACAGAAGTGGAAGAACAACCCATGAATCCTGTATTTGTGTTGTGAGGACTGTGTTGCACTAACAAACATTTGGGGCTCAGGTCTATGTGGTAGTCTGGTCTAAACCATCATGTTATTACAAATAGAGTGGTGCTTCCATGCAACCACAGGCTGGGTTGCATTGGATGTGTATTTTCATTACAGGGTGTATGCACTGCATATCTGTATTTTTATGTTGTTGTCCTGTGTTGATTTTATTTCCACTTTGGTGAACCTTTCCCCTCCTGTTTATGCTTTAGCTTTTGGCTCATCTTTAATCATATGCTCGTTATGTTATTTTTTATGTTTCTTTGTAAAAGTTGCTGAAATGATTGCAGATGGTAGCTGTCCCCTTCAGTTCTAATATTAGGGAAGTCACACTTCAGAGAACTCTCTGAAATCAGAGAGTGTTGTCTTTCAGTCAGAGAAGGGTTCTTGACTTAAGGCTGAGAAGCTGCTTGGGCAGAAAATCATGATCAAACAAAATTTTCACTGGCATTGTCTGTCATAACTGATTGCCTTTGAACATTCTCTTGATCATCAGAAATCTTATTTGTTCCCATGCACGAAGTTTCCGTTACATAATAAAATCTAATGAAACTGTAGAAAGTTCAGAGAATGTTATGAAAAGCGAGTGGAATCTGTTTAATTTCCATGAATTTCTTGCAAACACATATGCAGTTCTGTTGAAGAAACAAAACAATAATAGCAAAAAGAAAGCTAACAACTGCTCAGTCATTGTAATTTTACTGGTAAGCGTTACACTGTGAAAAGTTTTGAACCACTCAAAAAGTTTATACTTTTACTATTTTCTGGATCCAGCAGCCAGTTGGGCTTAAGCCTTTCAGCACTCAAAAGTTTATCAAGCAGTGTTTTAACTGGATGTGAAGAGTAAGTTAGGAATTTGAAACTTTGGTTTTATTGTTCCAAACTTTGTGCATTTATCGTGCACTTCTATGAATATGTACACTGGAGTGCAGTCCGTCTTGTATTTGGACTGGGAATATAGTGGACATGGATTGAAGCACTTGTCTTTGATGTGAAAGGTTCTGTACTCGTAGCCAACCAGTGGCAGGGTTCTTCTTTAATATTTTCCCAGTGTTTCAAAGCCATTCTCTGGTTGGTTGCCCGATGGAAGTCTTTAAGTTTTATCTGATATAGCTATCGTTGTACTGAAAAGGAGTTCCTTTTGCTGTGCTATCCTATCACAAGAAGCTGTTGCAAAACTGCAGCTTTAATTTAGGTGCTTATTTTAGTCTCAGTACATGCTGTCTTCCACTTGTGAACCTGAGGTCTCATTTAATCAGAACTTTCACTGTGTGAAAGTGCTTTAAAGACTTCTCACAGTACAATAAAAATTGCAGTTTCTTTCTTCTGTGAAAATTTGTCGAAATATATTTACTTAGTGTTCCATGCCTATGAAATGTAGGCTCTTGGTAAGACATTGTCACGTTCCTCGTGTAGACAGTAAGTTCATGGTTAAACTAGGCTTTAGCTTTGTTTCATTTAAGATTAGCAATGAACTTAGGAGAATTTTCTCATTATTCAGAGTTTGTCCCACCTTAAAACTTTACCATCATGTTTGGCTGTGAATCACATTTAAGCTTTGTTTCACTTGAGAACTTCATTATCACACTAAACTGCACTGCCCATTTGAACTATGTTTCACTTAAAAAGCATCATGTCAAATAAACACTTGCACATTCTGGAACTTAGTCGCACTTTTAATTCTGTACTTCAGCACATGCCTGAACTGTGATTAGCTAGCGCCATTTTGTAGGTAGACCACAAGTAGGATTAAATGTAATTTGCAGTTATAATAAGTGCATCTTTTTTAAGTGATACCTACTATCATAAGCTGAGTTATGCATTTTCATTTTGAAAAAATATAAAAAAGGCTTACCACTAATTTTATAGAGTTACAAGGCTGTGAATATTTTCTGTGAAATCTTTTTGTTATCCTGTCATTAAGGTTATGTTTTGTTTTACCACTTTTACTGGAATTGGCAATCAAAAAGCGATTAGATCGTAGGAACATGTCAACAAGACTTTATCATCAGCTGTTTTGCTTTTCTCTTAACCAACATGATTTATATTGAAGTTTGTGTCACCTAATCAGCAGGGACACTTTTTAATGGCAGTATCCAATTATAAGATAATGTTCGTTGGTTTATTTATACTCCCCATAAGCACTGACATTAAATTAAGAATATTTTTTTTTTTGATGATGGAGTCATGGTTTTTACTGAAAGTGGTATTTCTTTTTGGTCATTACATTATGAGTGAGAAAATAAACAAATGTTAGCAGTGGCACGACACCATGAATCAATGAGAATAAACATAATTGGTTTTGAAATGATAATAAACATAATAAACTGTTTTCATAAACCATGATATGAGTTCACATGCATAATTATATCTTTCAGAAAATGTAAAATGGTTAATATTTTTGACTTGCATACTTAGAGGTCATACTGCACAAAAACTTGTTTCGTTTTGCTTTTGGGCAAAAATTTGTGTTTCTTTGTTATGATGCTGTGCAGTATTATTCAAGAAGACAATACGATAATCATAAGGAGATACAATAATAATATACACGTACATTACAGTATTCTCACTCTCAGATTTGAAAATAATGACAACATACTACAGTTTTTTACTAATATTATTTGATGACATATGTATGACAAAGGAATCAGTCAACCTACTGGCACACTTATATTAAGCTGAAGAGATATATTCAATTGACCCATTATAGTTAAGAGTTATTAAGCTAACCTGTGGCTGTAAATGTGTAGCCTAGTTTCAGATATAATAATTTGATTTTGTGTTATTGTAGTATTCAGAGATTTCACATTTGTTTTGAGTTTTGTTGCTTTGTAGCCTACTTTGTTATCACAACTTATCCATTAAACTGTGCCATTATCTTTCTAGTATTAGCATTTTTTGTCCTGTCTGTAAGTGTTATATGCTACATTTGTAAGCTGTTGATGAAATTTCATACTCTGGCATACAATTTTCGTTATGATTATATTACTACCTCCCATTTTTGGGAAGGAGATTTAATAAGTTGAATAATAGCAAATCTACTGTGCAGCAGTTTAATCCCAATGCTTGCTATTTTTTTTTGTTTCTTGCAGCTGTAACCGCTCTCAGAATGTTGTTAAAATTTAAGAAGTTCTTGATGCTTCATTAGTCAAGATCTTTGAATAACTCTCTAGAGCTGCTGTGCAAGGAAGAACATGGAAGTTGGATCTGTTTTGAAAATTTGTAAAGCCTACCCAGATTGTGGTTAATATACCTCAAAGAGCACCCTGGAATTCACCTCAGAGGGAAGAAATTATATTCCTGGCCAATGAACAATGAAGCAAATAAGTGTTGCCTTGGCTAGGTCACAAATACAGATGTCAGGGAAAACCTGCTCCTTATCGACCCACCACCACATGTGTTGATGGGAAAGGTGTCCCGTTCATTTGAATTTGTACAACTTGTCATTGGCATGAAAGAGCCACTGAATTGATACTGCCAGAGAGGAAATGCAACGCTTTGCATTCAGTAGCATATGCAACTTACAGTGTGATTGTCATAAGTTGTTTTTTAGGTTTGCTCTACATGAACGCTTTGTTTGCACTTGTATTTTAGTATTTAGCTGCTTTTGTCTGTGGCTTGATTTGCACAATAATTGATGTTCAGTTATTCTGATTATTTCTGGTAAAGAGGACACCTTTGTTTTGTAGGGTAAGCTTGTGGGAAGGGAAAGCTACAATAGTTGTGGAGGATTTCTGATTGGCATAGCGTCATTGTGTCTACATGTCATAAGGTGTATCGGATTCCCCATCTGCAGCGAGTGATGCATTTGAACAGTTCAGCGAATGTTATCTAACTGTGATGAGTTCTGGTACCACCACTACTTTAGACCACTCGACCGTTATTTCTTAAGTCAGATTCCGAATCCTCTAATATAGTGTTGGCTTGTAATGGTTGGGACTTAGAGGTGTATATTTTCGCATCGTATTTACCTAGCTTTACTTCACCATGTAATTATACTTTATTATTATGTAGAGGGTAGGCCTTCACGCCCGGTATTTCACGTACTGGAAAATGCTGCTTACAGCAGAACCTTGCTTAACACAGTCCCCTCCTCAGCACACTCTTATCCAAAAGTCCCAGACTTAACCAAAGCCTTCTGGATAACACATCCACCTGATAACACACCCTGAAAAGCTTGCACTGTTCTTGTAGTAATGCACTGGTTTGACGTCCCCTGTCTTCTACATGAGAACCTCAAGACCTCGAACCTCATATACAGTACTCAAATTCTTCATACTCAATATCAAGTTCTAGTCCCGTGTTTAAACGGACGGAGGTAGTTATTTGCTTGTCCCCTCAGAAAATTGCGGGTCGCAAATTATATATTCCGCAAATTTCCGCGTTTTTTTTTACCTTGTTGCAAATTTGCAGATTTCCTTACAATTAAGGCATTTTCAGTAAATTTCGTGCAAAGTTTGCTGATTTTGGCCAAACTGCACTTTTTTTCTGCCAGTGTCGCAATACTGTGTGAACAGGAACAAAGAAAATGTCTTCCAGTTCTACATTTTGGCAACATTTCAGTAGTAAACTTTGCTACGTGGTGGTAAATATAACGAAGCTATGTATGCAACATTTTTTACAGATATTGGTGCAATTTTTACCACTTTTTGCATGCAAATTTTGCAGTTCTTGGTGCAAATTTTGGGGGGTTGAAGTGTAATTTTCTGCAGGGACAGATTTGCCTCGTAGCCAGAGAAGTCCACATTTAATTTTGTTTTTTTTTAAAATTTAAAACCATGTATATTTTTTCTTTCGCATGACAATTTCTATGAAAACACCGCAGGAACGTCGGCGTTGTCACCATTATTCATGCTGCATGACGTCAGATATTAAGAACGGGAACCACACGATTGGTCCAGACAATTTGCGCATGCTTTCGCACAAATCATCTGCTCGGTTTCTCGTTTTATGACATCACACACCACGAGCATGGGCGGCGGACGGAGGGTGAAAATTCCAACATTCCAGAGGTGTTTTCTTAGAAACGGTCAGGAGGGAGGAAAATGTAGAAAAGTTTAAAGTTTTTGAAAAATATAGTGTTAATTTTTTGTAGGCTATAAAGCAAATAGCTACTCCTGTCCTTTAATGTTTGTGTATAAAATTTACCTCACAAACTCAAAGTGCTAAGCCAGTTCCCAGAAATTCGAGTATATGAGGTGTTAGTGTAGTTAACTCACAGACTGGAATATCTCAGAAACTCGAAAATGAAGTACTGGCCTCAGGACATCGGGTGCATGTGGACTGGCCTACGATCGTGTGTTAGGCCTAATTCCACACATATCAGAGATCTTAAAGAAGAGGGAACCGCATCGCCCGCTGTCGCCCGCCCCCGATTTGTACCGCATCGCCCGCTGTCGCCCGTATTAACCTCTTGTATTATAATAATGAAATCTCGGCAGGACGACGCCGTAAAGAGCGAATTATTCATGCAACGAATAGAGCACTTCCTGTAGTGTGTTTTATGCTCTTTCTATGCTNACCCTTCCTTGCATTTGAATTGATGTTGAAAGGAATCAGAATACAAGCCCATTCATTTTCCTGCAAGAAGAACTTTTATTTGTGATTTTATGTTGATAAATAACCTCAATACCATTTTTTTTTGTGACGTCTATGTTGTTTGTGACAGAGTTACGTCCCTTGACATGGTATTTAGAATAAAACAAAGGGCGCCCATGCTGGTAGTTAAAGGGTTAAAGAAGAGGGAAGTCTGGCGTTGATGCAGTGCTTTGAGAAATGTGTGATTCCCATGTGACATTAAACTGTTAATAAATGACTCCTTCGTGAAGCTTGGGGGATCCATTTCACGCTGAACTACAGTATTCCAAATAAGATTAATGTTCCATTCTCTTGTAAAAAATTGCCTGCGGCTCCTTCTCTTGTTAGCAACAGACAAGGAGAGACAAGAGACGCAAGCTGCACACACACACTCAAAAAGAAAAACAACAACACAAACCGCAAATACTCAGAACTCCTTCAGCGTCATTGAGCCCACGGCCCTGTTGTTCTTTTTTTCCCCAGCATCTTTCCCTGTTCGCCTGCTCTCTCAGCCCCGGGGGATAGAAGGGGGTCATTGTTGTGTGGCTTTAAAATCTACTAACTGTATTAGTTTGAATTTAGACTACAGGTCAAAAATAAGAGTTAAAGGAAAATCGTACTACGGTTGACTCTGCTGAATTGCAATCCACTTCAATGAACATCTGCATAATTGCAAAAGTTTATCACTCAGGCAATGAAATACCGTGCCGTATATTGTATTTTCCATAATGAAAGTCCCTAGATAATATTTCTCATAATTGCAGCTGTTTTTATACTCGTGAAAATTGACAATGAAGCGAAGTCAACTGTTCTTTTTTTGTTGCCATTTTGATTGTCTTTATCTTTTGTTGCTCTCTTCAAAAAAAAAAAGTCATATATCGAACTGCAGCCCATGTTTTGTTGCTTTTATTTTGATGCGTGTGAATGCTTCTCTTCAATTTTTTTTTTTTGTGCAAAATCATCTGACATCCAAAAAAAAAAAAAAANAAAAAAAAAAAAAAGCAAACACTCAACTGCCTGTTTTTTTTATGTCTAGCATGTGTCTCTCGATGTTGTGACTGTATACTGAACTTGTTCACTTGTCAATGGAAACCACTTCCATGCACACGGACAGTTCTGCATGTCGTGCTCCATTCCACAGATCATAAACCAGCGGAGAGTCTCCACAGGGCCGTATCACTGTAAGTGGATTTTTCTTCCCGGCGAGAATCTAATTTCCGCCAATTTTGCGAGTTGAGCTTCATTCGCGAAAATACCTTCTGCGAAAAAAAAGATTCTGTTCAAACTCTTCAAAGGTCTTGGGTTCATTACTAGTGAAAAGAAAAAAAACTTGTGGAGGAGGCAGTAACCCTGAAGGAAAACGCAATTGCTGTCATGTCTTGTTTATATTCTTTGGTATGTTTCGCTATCAAAACAAAGAAGGATTGACACGTGTTTTATCGGCAATCCTGCATCGTCACTTCGGGTTACTCTAGAACTATGCCCCAATACAATCATAAGAAAAGAGTCAAGTGGGTTTCGCGAAAATTGGATCCTCGCGAAAAGTCATCGCCAATTTTTCCGCTTAAATCCCCCCC
>JAWQUT010000003.1:3998777-4015615 GCA_033807755.1 Ellobium chinense
CCCACACACACACACACAAACACACAAATACCACAGGCCGTATTCTGGAACTGACTAGGCAGTACACTGGACGCGATGCCGGGTCTGGGCCACTCGACCGACCTAGCCAGGCGCCCAGCATAACCACAAGATCCGTTAAACAGTCCTACCGCACTCGAAATCGTACATACGGCCTTTTGTGATGAGACGACGTCAGTATACTCGATTCATCATTATGGTGACAAGACATGGCATGTAACGGAGACCTCGGCAGTCCGTGAGCGCTATCTTCTCCCTCCATCACTATTATCCTCTCGGATTCCTTTCGATCGCCCTATAACTACTAATGTGTTTACCGCGTTACGAGTTACATACGTGCGGGGCAGTGAGGGCCGTGGTCCTACCGTACCCATCCCATCCGCCATTGGCGTTAGATAATTTTAAAGGAAGACACGCACATCAAAAATAATTTTCCGTTTTTCCATACTTTTTCTCTATAAAAATTATCTATGGTGCCCACCGAGTCAGTTTTGCGAAGAAAAAGCTTCGTTCTGTTACCGTGCGCGTATGTAAATATGACGCAGTAAGGAGAGCTAGTTACCGGGTTTGGCCTTTGCGTCCAGAATTATTCCCTTCTGGCCTTCCCCGATCAGCAACGGCTTGTGGCAAAAACGATGACGCCACTTAAGTTCCAGCAGCTACAGACACCTCTATCTGACAATGTATTAATTAAGGTTCTGGTCATCCAAATTCAAACGTAAAATTTGATAGTGTAAGCCAGATTAAAGTACTGTATTCTGCATTTTTATTGCCCCAGCATGAGTTTGTTTGACATATCTACCGTTCAAAGAAGAATTAAAACATTCATACCAACATACTATCACCCGTCCGCAGAGCACTGGTTAGATAGCTTGGCCATGTGGCTAGAACGTATTTGGCGCCACGAGCGTAGAAGGTGTAACATTTCGGACTTTGAATAATGTAACTCTGTGAGTTGTCTGGGAGCGGCAGAGGCGTTATTATGAACGGAGTTCCACCCAACCCTGGTTTCATGCCAGAGTGTCGAATCATACCATGGGGTGTCTTTGTTACCCCCGACGTACCTACGGAAAAGACTTAATAGGTTTTTCCGTCTCTTTCGGATGTGGGGTAACAAAGTTACCCCCTCTGTACAGATAAGACTAGATGATACGTTTTCTTTCTCCTTTGGATGTGGGCTAACAAAGTTACGCCCATCCCTTCATAATAGGGGGGTGTAAAGTAATGACCATTGGTCAATACAATACGAAATCACTTGTATTTAATTTAGAATAGACATTTGTAAAATTGATTTTTTGAGGAATACTGAAAGTTTCAAAGGAAAAGTTTCATTGTAAGCAATTAAATGGGCATAAAAACAACCTTTGGGGGAACGTTTTTACCCCTTCCATACGGATAGGGTTAACATGGTCTGTAGGACGATGCAACTTACCTTTAACATTAAGACCATGAAGAGAAGAAGTGAGAATTTTCACCCATACGATTGAATGAAGGAGAGCAATGAAGGTCTGACAGAAGACAGAATGATTGGATAAGATATTTCAGAGATGTCTCAAGACAGAATGGTTAGAATAAGGTATTTTGGAAATTGCCACAAGTCTGTATATTTTCATAGAGACAGACTGTTTTGACGACGGTGGCAGGTAGTCTGGTGTCGAGACAGATTGTCAGTGTCTGGTGATAAAAAGATACGGTGGTAGGAAGTGATTATCAAATGGTGTTAAAGACAGACTGCGATGGAGACTGGCTGTCAGATTGTCCGACTGGTACTGAGACCGACTTTTCCCAAGGATCTTTTCGTCGCCTTCCACACGAAAGGGCGTATCCCGATTTTTGACGGTTTTGAGTTATCACCACCAGCACGTAGTGCTATCTCAGAACTACTGTATGTTCACACGAAACGGCGTATCCCTAGCTCAAATAGTAACGAAGATATAGCATAAAATTCCTAAGGGCTTAAGCTAACTATCAGTATGATCGAATCAGGCGTAAATCGCTCTCCTTAAAAACGTGAAAAACAGGGATACGCCCTTTCATGTGGAAGGCGACGTTTTAACTGTGGTCCGTATGATGTGGTCTAACATTCTTGTTCATGCTCCCAAATGTTTTATTGTAACAACAGACTAGCCAATGGACATCTTGGTACCGCTGGGTCTTCACATACTCTACGCAGGGGAACCACCTCTTTACAGTCTTCACGCTCTATCTGCACTAACTGCAGTGTTGATTGCCATTCGCCGATAGGACTGTAACGTTAGGCCGTTTCAGAAGTTGTAACTTCCAAAGCAGAGCAGAGCGCCCCAGCGCTCTCGTGCAACAGAGCTCTACCAACACCGCCACCGCCACCACCACCACCACCACCACCAACAACAACAATAACAATAACAACAGCAACAGCAGTAGGAGCAGCAGCAGCAGATTGGTCTTGTTCCTCCACATCACTCTTCATCCTCGTCTTGCTCCTCTTCTTCCACGATACCTCTTAGAGTACACCTACTCCTAACTTCACTTTGTTCCAAGGGTTGGTGTACCTACTTTCTTTCTCCGTTTTCTCTCTCTCCCACCCACTTTCTTACGGACATCTGAACTAAAATTCTGTTTGTTCCTTTTCTCATACTTTTCTTTCACATTTCTCTCATCTTGTTGCCATTCTCTCTTGAATGTTTGTTTCAATCTTCGAAATCTGACATTTCTGATGTTCTCTCTTTCTCTTTTTCTCTCTCTCTCTCTCTGTGTCTCCATATGTCTGTCTGTCTGTCTGTCTGTCTGTCTGTCTGTCTGTCTGTCTGTCTGTCTGTTTGTTTGTCTGTCTGTCTGTCTTCCTTCCTTCCTCCCTTCCGTCCTTCCTTCCCCTGTCCTCTTTCAGTCTCCGGAATCTTACTTCACCCTCACAGTTTTCCTGTACTCCATCGTTTCTATCTCTCTCAATTCTAAGCTTACTTCGTAACCCTATGTCTCCCGCTCCTCTTTAATCTCCTCTCTCTATCTCTCACCTTTTCCCCTTCTTCTCCAGCGTCACTCTGACACTCACAAAGTTACCCCCTCACACCCCCCTCCNGTCTGTCTGTCTGTCT
This sequence comes from Ellobium chinense, assembly GCA_033807755.1. Lineage (NCBI taxonomy): Eukaryota > Metazoa > Mollusca > Gastropoda > Ellobiida > Ellobiidae > Ellobium > Ellobium chinense. Next base: position 4,001,870 of record JAWQUT010000003.1, read on the forward strand.
GTCTGTCTGTCTGTCTGTCTGTCTGTCTGTCTCCGGAATCTCACTTCACCCTCACAGTTTTCCTATACTCCATCGTTTCTATCTCTCTCTCAATTCTAAGTTTACTTCATAATCCTACGTCTCCCGTTCCTCTTTAATTTCCTCTCTCTGTCTCTCACCTTTTCCCCTTCTTCTCCAGCGTCACTCTGACACTCACAAAGTTACCCCCTCACCCCCCCCCCCCCCNAAAAAAAAAAAAAATTTGACTTAGCGTCATTACACATTATTTCGAACTGAAACTCTCACCACTAGTACATTGCTGTTATGTGCAAGTATGAGGCTTTGAGAAAAAAAAACAAAGAACAGACATTTACACAAAATAGCAAGCAAGGAATTACAGAGCGGACGCAGTTAGACAACTTGAGAATCTTTTATTGGCAGCTGAATGCCAATTTCATGAAATTTTAAGAAAAACGACGGCAACACAAAATAAATACATGCAAATTATTCACACATAACTATTTGGCTCATAAGAAAACATTTCAAGAATGACATTTTTGGATGATGCATGGCGTTCGTCATGCTTTATCACTGTCACACTTGTCTATCGCAGCCTGTAGTTCTGGATATTATACTGTATAATTATATAATCATTTAAGACAGAGTACAATGGAGCACACGTAATACGGACATGCTTAGTACGTAAACACGGATACTGAGTACAGTGTGTTTGGTCCCAAATTTTTCTTCTCTAAAGGTAAGTATATGGTTAATACGTATTTCTATTAAATTATTAAGATCAGTTTTGGTCGATCCAAAAGTCCTTGCATTACCCGCGCTCTACTGTATTTTTATGATAATTTTATTTTAACTCTTGTCATTAGAACTTCTAAAATCAATCAATAAAGACAAGACAAAAAAAATAGTGAACTATGCCTGCTGTCAGATGCCATTTTTCAATAAGTCTTCAAAATCCAAATGTAGGGATGCAACGCGGCAGTTCCAGCAGAATGCATGCCATGAAAAGTTCTGACTTTAGGGCAACCAATTTCGGCTTATGTTTAAATTATAAATAAGTCCCTGTATGAAACAACCAGAACTAGCTGCTGTACGGTCAAAGCTTTTCAAAAATTAGCGCAAGTGACGCAGCATTCGGCTGGAATTGCACACTTCGTGATCTTCCTAAAGGGTTAATAGGTTTCATCCGGCGTTCTTTAGTGGTGATGGCCATGTCCACAGAGAGGTGATTATCCGGAAAGATCTCGGATTACCAAGCCCCTCCCACTACTCCCAGTAAAAACATCCCAGGGGAGAGAATACAATGACAGCCACCCACATGCTGCTAATAGACTAATAGAAGGCATTAGGCAGTTTCTGGCGTTAGGCCCAGAATCACCTTCACCTTCCATTACTGCTTTTGTAAACTAAATCATAAGATAGATATGTATGGAGAAATCTGTTGGTGAAAACTATAGAAACATATGAGTTTTATAACCATTCTGCATCCACAATAATGTAAGCTTATGTCGTCTGCAAGGACCACTGCTCTAATTCAAAACAATTACGCTATTTTTCCCTATCAATTTTCTTGCTTTCGTCATTGTTGTTTTTGTTGCTGTAGTTTTAGCTGTTATTGCTGTTACTGTTGTTTTTGCTGTTATTATTGTATTTGTTGTTTTTGCTGTTGTTTTTGTGCTTAGAAGTTCGACCGACTGCAGTTCCCATATTTTAACCATGAAATCCAGTTCAAGAATAAAGAATGCATTTTAAAATATCTTTCCTTTCAATCCAGCACGTATTTCATATTTTCTCTTCCCCTATCTTTCACTCCCTACCTTCGTACCAGTCTTCTTTGCCTCTTTATCCAAGAAAGAAAGAACAGAGAAGCTGCGGTTTGACATTAATTCAAAGTAATTCTGTTGTGTAACGAAAGGCTTTGGCTTGTCGCAGTTATATGTAACAGATGAGTACATAATCACAATTTTGGCTGTGTTCTCTTACAATCTTAACAGTTTATGCTCCCGTGGATAATATAACAAACAAAAAATCCACTTATCCCCATGCCAACCATCACATAATAATGACACAATTCATAATGAGGAATGCTAGGTTGCATCGGCATGTTCCGGTCAAACTCGGGGAGCCATTTCATTTTTTCGTAGGTAAGCACTTCCTTATCTGAGCGTGTGCAATGGGAGTATGATCCATGTATTATTAATAGAGGAAATCACTTCATAAATGGGAGTATGATCCATGTATTACTAATATAGGAAATCACTTCATAAGAGTGTTCTTAGTCCGGCGCAGAGCAATACGAGATTACACCGCACTACTCCCGCTGCAAACCATTGATTGACGCCATTTGGTGTATGTAACACAACCCACTGGAAAGATAAACATGTAGTATTATCAACTGTTCTGAAGACAGCAATAAATTAGCAACATTCTGACAATTATTATAAACACATGAAATTTTATATTCATGATTATAAAATACGTATATATAAGCAAGTAAAAAATGTAATACCTCAAGGGTGTGTACCATCATTACATACACTTCAAATTTCAGAAATGGCAGGCAATGATATCCTTGCAAAAAATACCCGTACATCTACATGGAGAAAACAAAAAACGGCGACCAAAACAGATGAAGATGACGATGATGATAATGTAGGCTAATGTTGGTGACGACTAAAACAATGATTCAACGATGCTGCTGCTGCTGATAATGATGACGCTTCTTTTGCGCTCCTTTGGCCTCCTCAAAATACTGTTTATGTCCCCGGCAATAAAAATGGCAAGAATGGCATTATGGAAACTGAATACATGGTCCTTTTTGCTGGGTTTGGGTTTGTAACCCACATGAACAAAGTATGGACAAAAAGTGGATGCGAGTGCAGCCTTTTTTATTATTGGCTTGCACTGTGAAGGGACCTCATTTCTCGTTAAATTGTTGCTGCTTACCTTTCTACTTTATTCAGCAGATAACGGATAAAACGACTTGCGTGGGACCACAGACTTATGTTCGGTTTAAAGGAAAAGTAGCATTATAAGCTATATCGGATATCAAATAGCGTGACCAGATTTCCCGAATTACGGTTTAAACGGAGAAGCTTAAAGAGAGGAACAACGGGGCTTTTTGTTTCCTCTCGTTTGAAAAGTATTTTGGATTCAACCGTTTTCGTTATGAGTTTTGTTACTATACATGAATTCGGATGCTGTTACCGGCACTGATCGAAATTCTGAACCAACTGACAAGTACAGTTCCTGTGTAGGAAATAAATATTTGAGAACTTGCGCATTAACGATGGGATCCTCACACCATTGTAAGAATTACATGAGCTCTGCATGTTGAACACCACTAAGGGTGCATTTAGCACCGATGCACTAATGGAATTCTAAACGATTGTGACATATCCCATCGTTAATGTGCAAGCTCTCAAATGTATAATATCTAGACTACCGTAGGGATTTTTATTTAGACTTAGACTAATTGAAAATCAAAAGGGCGTGGGGTCGCTTTTCCAGAGATCATGCTGAGTTAAGAATTTAGGAGTGGCGAGGAGGGAGTTAGGAGGAGTTCCAAACAAAGCTATCAATTCATACTTCATCTCTAAAGCAATGAGAAAAAGATCTAACCGGCTTTACTCCACTCCGTTAATAAATTGTTTACTGTGAGAGTGTGAGAAGAAAGGCTCAGTTGGAAATGTCATTTTAAAAGCATTATCGTTGCAGATACACTGACAAAAGTGTCTAAAAAATGACAAAATGTTATATTTCGAAGTGAGATCAGGCATGATCTCATGAAATTGGCCACTGTTGTAAAGAATTCCTAAACCAAAACAAGAAAACAAAAATCTGACGGAAAAACCTGATTGTGAAGATAACAGACATTTCCGAAAATCTGGATGAGACAGCCAGTGTCTTATCTTGAGGACTAGTCTATCTCCGAGGGCACCACAGGCGAGAGTGCTAGATCTATAAGGGAAATCTGTTGTCACTGAGTTTTTCGAAAGCAAATTAGAGTGGTATCGGCGAAGCGAGAGTACTAGATCTATAAAATACTATAAAGGAGATCTGTTGTTGAGGAGTTTTTCACATGCAAATTAGAGGGCACTACAAAGACGGAGTATCAGATCTGTAAAAGGGAACTGTATTGACACTGAGTTGTTTAGATGTAAGCTACAGCCAACAGTTATGCCCGTCAGGCCATATAATGTAGGCTGGTCATACTGTAGCTCTGAAGCTCCTTGAAAATATCAAATTTTGTCTTCATCCATGGACATTATATCAAAATCTAATGGAACATGTCTGCACCATTTTAGCTCTTATCACTTACGGGCTGTTGCGCATTGACAAAGCCAGATGATGTCTTAATGGCGAAGACGTCGAATGTCTAGACATATCGACACCTAATTATTTACAGAGCTTTCGCATATTTCTAGAGTGTCGGTCATGCTGTGTTTTCCCAGTGTTCCTTTTGTTATTATTCGGAAGAGAAAAAAAGACGGATAATAAGAACGATCTCGATGGAAAGAACATGGCTGGCAAAGGCATTACAGAGATTTGTTTGTTTTTGCGGTGCTAAGTTATTTTTTACGTCTCTTTCTTTCTGGCAAGCTAGAAAGTCATCATTACTGTCGGTCTCTACTTTTTTTATGATGAAAGGAATATTATTGGCTGATATGATTTGTTACACTGCCTTTTATTGCTAAGGCATTTTTCACTTTCGGAAGCGAGATTTAATGATGCTATCACACTGCTGTTTACATTTTAGTTTTGCTTAAACCAGAGGTGAGTTATGTTGAAGTTGACTAAGTAGAGACATGCTATAGGTATTGATACCAGGTGTCCCTATATGCAGTTTCGCTTTCCGCAGCTTTTGCTGCGCTGTGCCAAACACTTGTCGGTACCCACACAGTTTGGCTTCGGCGAACTTGGAGTGAAATGCTCATTACTCAGGAAATGCACTAAGGTAAACTGTTTAAGGAAAAATGTATCGTGTCTCTGTCGAACAGGTCGAGGAGCACCTATACATGGAAATGGTTCTAAGTCACCATAAATACCGCGAGGCATATAAAGAGACCTATGATGTGTTCTACGATAAATACACAAAACTCCATTAACTAGATCTGTTTTGAGGTTCTCGCCCTTTATGGACGTAGATAAATCACAGCAGTCTGAGATGGACAGGATCTAAAATCCGACATATGACATTATTACATTCAGGCAAAGATGTACGGCTGAATGAACTATCTCGAACTCGTGGAGACATGCAGTTCAGCGAACATGCCTAACCTTTTAGCTCTGATCTGAACTAAGGAAGCTTATAGATCACAATGAATGGCGTTCAGGAAATGTCTTTGGTTGTGGCCTTGGCCTAATAACGACATGCCAAGAAATGTTCGACATGTCCTTTGAATGCACAGCAATCTTCGGAAGAGAGATATTTGTATGTGTGAGGGGGGTGGGAGTGGGGGGAGATATAGAATTTAATACTGGGACTTGAGCGCTTTCTCACAACTCCTTTTCGTGCAGTTGGGGGCCGGTAGGAGGGGTGGGGGAGAGGAGTTGGGGTCCACACCAAAGGGTAGTCAAGATCTCAGAGATCGTAAGTGTTTATCAAGTCTGATATGAAAATAAACTATTACCATCATTAAGTTCGTTTTGCCTCATACACCTGAGCAATAAGTCAATCGCCCGAAGGGGACACACAATGAACAAACAGACCGGGAATATATACTAGGAAAATTTACATTGTCCATGATGACGTTTAACATTGTATTCCATACAAGACTAACACCCCATTTTACAAATGGGCAGGCAGGCAACGCACCAGCTGCGAAAGAATACCTAGCGCACCGAAAGGCATCATAATAGACGAATGCATTAGACTCCGTGAAAAAGTTGGACGATTGGCGGATCGGGCGGATTGAAAAGATCTATCGGAGATTGTATTTCGTTGCTATACACATTCTTTTTTTTTTAAAAAGGGTAAAAAAAAATAAAGAGGACTGATGTGTATAGTTACCTTTTGTGTATTTTTCTACGAATTTAGGTGAAAACCGCATGTTTTTACGTTACGTGGTTCTCAAGAAATCCGTGACACTAATTTGGCTGAAACGTTTTATTAATATAGATGTGTGAGGTATAGAGAAAAGTAAGATCGTGAACAGGTATTTTAATGGTATGAATAAACCTATGCATTTTTCCTCATAAGATTATTCCGTCCTTATAATTTTGAACTCATACACGGAGCCCGGTATTTTTAGTAGAAGCGGCCCAAAATTCTGAACAATGTGATGCATGTACAAAAATTTGCATCAGACCTAATGTATTTACAGAATGCAACCTTATATGTCAACATGGACTATGTAGATATGTATGTACAGCTCCATAATTTAAGTTCGCGCACACTCTTTGAAAAACAATACAAAGTGAAATGTGACGAATGTCACCTGTTGTCATGTTTTCCTTGATCGAACAGGTTCCGTTTTCAGCTCTAAGAGCCTTGAGCAACTGTTTGCTTACTATGAAATGCTTTTAGTGAAATTAGAGAAAACAAGTAACTAATGACAATCGGTAATTCACTTGGTCATGAGAAATAATAAACGAATCAGTCAATCAATTTGTATCACAATTTGTATCAGCTTTGTTACATGTCAGCAGAATTTTTCCTGATGACATTAGTCCATGTCATGAATGTCGTCCCTATGCAGGCAGAGAAAACTAAACATTGCAAACTAACAGTGTCTACCTCGCACTTGCTTTTATATATAATAAGAGTGAATTATATCAGCTTTTTTAAGCGTGGCCGTGCGGTTTGTGAGTCGTACTCAGAAACTGAAGACTTGCAAGTCAAATGTGTTTGACTCGCGAGCTGGGCGGTTTACGTTGTAGTGTCCTTGGGAAAGATATTTCGCTTCCATTTCCTCACTCGACTCAGGTGTAAATGAGTACCTGGCTTTAGAGCTGGGGGGACCAGGGCGCTGCACCGCTGGCGACCAGCAATGACTTTGTTATGCATTTCATTTGTAATATTATGTATTTACATGTATGATGTGTATTGTTATATGTATTTGCATTATGAATGAGATGTTTAACACTGTATGACATTGTAAAACAATTTCCCTACGGGGTAAATAAAGTCGTATTTATTTATTTATTTATTTATTATTTATTAATTAGAACGCAATAAGACCCGTATTTTCACGTGCTAAATGAAAGTGAAAGGACATTCACCTTAGATTCCAAATGCTGTTTTGCGCAAGTCGTTGACAGATTCTTTCACTACTAATGAATCAGCTTAGAATTCTCACGTTTTTGTAAAAGAGACTATTTAAGAAGTCAAGGGTATGGATAATAATAATAATAATAATAATAATAATAATGCGGTTTATAAGTCTCATATCCAGTCTAATGCCGGCTCATGCGACTTCACACTATTATTACCCAGCAGGCCTGATCACTCTAGGACTTTCTCGACTCCCTGGGGAGCATACAGTGCCGCTGCCATTTATAGGAGCTGACCACTAGCATTTTGACAATATCTTCCACTACCTATAGCCAGATACCCATTTTACAGACGGGTGGACTGAGGAAAATGTGACTGAAATGCTTTCCCAAGACACTTACAACATGACCGTAGTCGGGAATCGAACTCAGGACCTTTAGATCTTGAGTCCAACGCTGTAACCATTAGGCCACGCTGCTTCACATGAGTGGGCCTCTCCATTATGGATTTGATATTTATAATCTCCAAAATATGTAAGGACGATAAGAATATCATTGTGGTATTTACTTCTCTCTGAACATGTGATATTGCACTTAAACTGATCAGTCACTACAGGAAACTGTCTCAGCAAGAGAATAACACGACAACCCATCACTGCCAACGGCGTCATTGTCTTTCGTATGAACACTGAGATCAGCGCTAACACTGTGCTCTGCATGGCTGGATGTCTTAGCGTTATTAGCTACACCAGGCAAGCACATGCTGAGCGGTTCTTGTAACGAAGATCCACCAGAACTACTGGGAGGCGAAGCATCATGGTGCAACTGCGTTCCAGTTATAGTGTCTTGGTCTTTTGGGCAAGTTTGACGTGACTTTAATTGCTGTTGTTGTTGTTGTTGTTGTTGTTGTTGTTGTTGTTGTTGTTGTTGCTGATGCTGCTGTGAGATAATATGATGGTTATCGTATGAATTTAATGAAGGGATGGTACCGCCACCATTCTGGTACTGACTGTTCGTTTTACAATTTGAGCACAAAGTTGGGTGTCCATTCTTCCTGTGTGACCCTCGAGAACTCAAAGGCATGCCGTCTGAATTCATATTCACTCCTCCATTGCCTATGTAAGAATGCTGCAAAGCCACCCCTGATATTTTGGCCCCTGGTTCTTTCACCATGGTCATGATAGTCCCTGGGGGAGAGGAGGAGGACGAAGACATCTCCCGCAGTTGTAGTTCCTGTTGTAGCTGCTGTTGGCGTTGACGTTGTAGAGCGCGATGTCGGCTACTACGCTGCGCCCGTGCCCTCAGTTGGAGCTCGGTGAGTGAGACTCTCGGGCGTCTTCGGCATCGTCTACAGCACAGAATGGCCAAGAAGGCGCGCCTGAACTCCATGCTTGAGCACGTGTAGATGATGGGATTCATGGTGGAGTTACAGTAACCCAGCCAGAAAAATAGCTTGAACAGTACTGGAGGAACCGAGCAGTCTGGACACAAGGAATCTGGGGAAGAGAAAACAAAAGTGAATCCATAAATATACCCAGAGGTAATATGTACAGGAAGGCTATCAGCCAGTGAAATTGGATGTTTGAATTCGCAACAGCCGTAAAGATTCTCAAGAAGTTCTGCTTTAACCGTGGTATCCTCACGAAATGTGTATTTCCAGTAAACTCGGAAGTAAGATAAACGTCACTCAAAGAAATTTAATACTTCAAATCAAATTGATTAATCACATTTTTCAGTATTTGTCAGTTTGAGATTGATTTCTGCATAGACGTTGTGTTTCCACTCTCTGATTTGTTCATTCATTTCCAGGGCTCAGATTCGTAACGGTGGAACTCTGGAAGTTGGGGGAGGGATGTGAGATGCATGGAAGGTGTTGGTAACAATATCAGGCCTCGAATATGAAAATGGGGAAGGAGTAGGAGCCGGGGGAGGGAAAGGGGGGAGGTGGAGGGAGACGCAACAGCATTGCTGATTTATAAAGCGATCACTGTCAGAAACTCGACAATCAGGATGGATTGGGCTGATGGGTCGTTTGCGTGGGTGTACACACTGACGTAAATGCGTTTGTGCGTATGTGTGTGTAAGTGGGTGTGTGTGCGCGCGCGCGCGCGCGTGTGTGTGTGTGTGCGTGCGCGTGTGTATGTGTGTGTGTGTATGTGTGGTGTCTGTGTGTCTGTGTGTGCCCGTGCGCATCATGTTCCATAGCACCTAGTCAGTACAAAATGCAAAATATACTCGTTTGCATGAAATGTAATCGTCGTTTGCGCTCATAAATTTAAAGTGTTGGTTTTAGGTTTTCCTAGTTCTTGGACCCCCACAAAAGTCATCAGCATTCATCACGAGTATAAGGCAATCTAAAACCACCAAGTAACCGGAATCAGCTGCGCAAATTGCATAAACAGGATATTGTCAGACAGCACGTATCTCGGGAGTCGGCTGGGCAAATTCGGTATGAGTCTCCTTAACGGATAGGGGAATAGAGTGGTTTGCAGCAATTGTACGTTTGAAAGAGTTTCTAGCCAAATTCGTGACGACAGTGAGTTTTCCGTTTAGCAGCGGTAACTCCCAAAAGAATATTCTAATTGAGAGCTCGCGCATGAACGATGGGATCTCTTACCATCATAAGAATTATGACCTCTGTTTTGAACGCTTTTAAGGATGTATTCAGAACGAGTACACTAATGTAACTCTTACCACGTTAGGAGCGTTAGGAGAACCCATCGTTAATGCGCAAGCTTTCCGTTTTTCCTCTTTTACTCCAAAACATAATTATAGGATCAATGGCAACAAGACCAGTACAAGATCTGTTATTGATCGTGAGTACCTCAGTGCGTCAGCTTGACACACACAGACCTGCATGGATCATTTACTCGGTGTTGTAACGTTGCCCATCCGTCCAAAGGTCAAAGGTTGGCTTATGTCAAGAGCAGTGGGACATCAATACCATTTGATTCGTGAGATTTAAACGTGCTAAGAAAGTAATTTGTTTCTTTCACGCTATGGCTGTCAGCTGGAATGTGGAGCCAAGCCAAATTAAATGCGACTCTGCAGTTTTTGTTGTGCATTACATGTCTACTTTTGTCTGGGCTCCTGTGGGGTTTTTAATCTTTTTCTCTGTGTTGGCTTTCTATTGAGCTTTCATGATCCGCACAAAGCAAGAGAGTATTAGTGTGCTTCAAAAATGTCTTAATTCATTACTCGAAAGGAAAAGAAATTCTGTTTCTAGTCTGTTAATTTCGTCCATATCATTGAGATGCATTCTGGGGGAGGGGTGGAGGAGGGGGGAGAAAGGAATGGTGTCATGGCACATTTAGCAACAATGACTACACGCCATCACAAGTAACAGGTCACGGATCTGTTAAACTAGTTTCGTTCGCAGCTTGCAGCGTAATATCTTGTTTCGATTCATTTTTTTTTTGGTCGTTCTCTTTACATGTCTTGCAACCGCAGACAATGCACTAGGGGACAAATTCTAGTTTGATGAGAAACCGTCCATTTTATTTAACTTTAGCTAGAGCTGCGCTATTAGCTTGGTTGGAGCTGTGCTTCCATGGGCAGCGTGTGCGTGTATGTGTGTGTGGGAGGGGGTGTTTGTTTGTGCGTGTGTATGTGTGTGTGTGTGTGAGTGAGTGTGTGTGTGTGTATAGATGGGTGTGTGTATGTATGTGTGTATGATCATGTGTGTGTGTGTGCGGGGTTGTTTGTGTGTATGTGTTTGTTTGTGTGTGTGGTATGTGCGTGTGAGTATGTGTCTATATATGGGTGTGTGTATGTATATGTGTGTGTGTGTGTGTGTGTGTGTGTGTGTGTGTGTGTGTGTGTGNGTGTGTGTGTGTGTGTGTGTGTGTGTGTGTGTGTGTGTGTGTGTGTGTGTGTGTGTGTGTGTGTGTGTGTGTAAGCATCTGTATACGTTTTGGCATTTTTTTAGTACGAGTGACCAGAAAAAAAAGTCTCTACCCAGTACATCTTGACTACAAATTTTGGGGCCACTATACTTTGACTGAAATGAAAATCTGAGGCACAAACGGATGAGGACCTAACAGAAAATAAAGGAGTCACGGAGACAATTTCAAGACCGATAACAGCCCTTCTAGTGAGACCTAAATGAGACGCATAAATACCTACATATAGGTCTGAAGACTCGAAGGGGCAAACCGCAGAAAATAACATGGGGCCAAAACACCTGAGATAAATAACAGCAGGAGTCTTTTAAAAAAGAAACAAGCTGTTAAACAGCCTTTACATTTAGTGTCATTTTTCCCTGGCTAAAGTTGGAGCAGCTAACCCATCCTATGATCTTGGTAAAAGACAGAGAAGTCTATAACATATCTTAAAAACAGCACTGACTTGTAACACAAGGGGATCTGGAACAGATTATTAAATTCTCCATCTCAACCTCCCTCTCCCACCTCCTCTACCCCTCTGAAAACTACTTAATTTTCATGGAACTGCGCTAAATTTGATCTCAGGGCTTCTTTGTCTCTGTGAACTGAACTTGATCCGAACTGACTCTTTTGGTGAACTTGACCAATCCCGAATTCAATGTCAGTCATGTTGGAATAAGGTATTGCTATACATTCAGCCCCGGGCGAAAATATTCTGCCTTCCATTACTTTCCATGGCCTTGCGATGATCATCCATCCCCAAGATAGTCAATGGGTTTAAAGGTCTCTAGATTTGGATACTTGACCGTAAATATACATTTTTTGCACTACGATAATTAGAAGACACTGAGCTCAGTCTTTGTGGACTGAAGGGGACAAATTCGTCACTTGTTGACTCAAAATCCACAATAAAAGGCTTTCATTCTATATACTTAATGTTTGGAAGAGAGCATTCTGAAAGATCTAAAGATAACTCTAGCCATGAATTAAATTCTGTTTCCACTTCAGTAAAAAACTATCACTGTTTACAGGAAACCCGACGGGCGGAAGATGCGAAGTTTATGGGAGATCACTGCAGATGTTTATTCTCGTTCTGAAACAGAGATCCCTTGACATTCAGATTCAATCAAGCTTGGATCGAAATTCTATCAATCCGATATTAATCTTGTTGGCTGTTATTGTTCTCACCCTGCCCGCCGTACACTCGGTCCAAAACGGGTCTTTCCTCTTTGAGATCTTGTGCCCGCCCTCTCTGCTTTCCAACAATTCCTCTCTCGTCCTCCCGCCATAGAAAAATCGCTTTTCCCGAAATGGCCCCTGCCATGCGCCTTTTGTCTTAGTTCAGGGGAATCTCCGCTGCAAAGCTAGAATAGACTTAATGGTTATTTATTTTGAGATATGTCAGAATTCGAAAGCGACCTGGGCAAAAAAAAAAAAAAAAACATTTGAGATTGCCATTTGGGAGGGCGGGACTAGCTACAGTCAAGATTTGAAAAATAAAGCGAAGGCATCCATCTGTGAAAATGTCCACGGTAATCTTGTCTCGCATCCTACACCCTCTCTCTTTTTTCATTCCACCAGTTCCTGTATAATTCAAGGATTTTAGTTTCTGCTGGATTTGGAGACGACTATGGATACAGAACTCAGTACACGAATCCGATTACCTACGTTTCCCGGTTTTTAAGGGTTCAAATTCATAATCGAATCCTGAATAGGACTATGGTGAAGTCGACACTCAAAGATTCGATCACAACTGCCAGTTCTTCACAACATAAACCGGACCTTTCTATGTAGGTTAAGAGTACAGACCTTACAATGACGTTGGCCACTGTGTTAGGGAAGACCAATGACGTATTCTATATAACTTCTTTGGGGAAAGACAGAAAAGAAATGCAGGACTGTTAGAAATTCCAAATTAGGCGTCAGGGCCTAAAGTGCGCCTCCTCCTTCAAAGTAGGGTATCTGACATCGAATTTCGATTACGATGTTTCTTATCGAGATATGCTTGGATTCGAGGGCCTCGAACAGGGTTCAAAGGAAGAGGGGGAATGGGGACTGAAAAGTGGGTCAGGTTTATAGGTGAGCACTCAGTCCATACGTGGAGACTAGCAAAGCTTGCGGCACCTTCGTCACAGGGATTGGCTTAGAACAGTCGTATAGTAATGAGTGGAGATCAGGTTTCAATGAGGGAGGAGAGGGGGGAGTAAACTTTTAACTCTCTACCCAGTTTAGAACATGACATCTCATGGTCGTTTAACTAGAAATCCCACTGGCACACGTGTCAGGTAATTAATAGTGAACTGTCTCAGTTTTCAGTTCCTCATATTCCCCTCCTAAGTTAAATGTCTTCTTGACCCAGTACGGTCACACGTGACGTTGTCGGCAGGATGTCTTATTATTTAAAGCCATGTGGAACAGTGACACAGAGCCTGCAATCCATAGGCGGAGACGTAACCATGATAGTGTACTCTTATTAAAAGCAAAATTAGCTAACCATAATATTATTACGCATGCCTCAGATTTTGTTTTTGGATACTGTGAAAAGTATTCACATGGGGATTAAAAAAGAGATCGACTCATAAAATTAAATAATCATTTAGTCACTGTGCATTTTAACATCCGAATACTTCACTTGCAAAGAAGGGAAAGT
>JAWQUT010000003.1:4015623-4026302 GCA_033807755.1 Ellobium chinense
AATCAAGCCCATGTCCTGAGGCCGCAGCCGGGGAGGGATTGAGGCGGACGGCAACAAACCATATTTAACATTAGGTAACTATGGATTTCTTCTCAAACTGGATCTTTCACAGTGGTTAGTACAACCTTCCATCCTCCCCTCCCCCTTCCCTAAGAACAAAACAAAACCACCCCATGGCAATATGCAGATCAGGGATATCGGGGGCAGCGTTTTTTTCTGGGTGAATCTGTACAAATCTCAATGGCACACTTTCCATTCAAACAATTACCGGCCTAACGTCTCAATTATCACTTTCTCACATCTCTTCACTGCGTCATCAGTGCTCAGGTCAATTGATGCGGCCAGTTCTTGCTGGTCTAGGACCATTTAAGCCTCGCAAGATGACAGCAACATAAAATTATGTTAGTTGCCCGTGAGACCAGTGGGTGCTGGAGTTCTCAAGTCACCGCCGAATCACAGGTTATTAAGAATGTTAGGATGCCAAAAGGTTTGTAGCACTTAGAATATTTTCTACATTTTATTATAGAAGGGTTATTTTTCTCTCATGCAGCCGCATAACAGAATAAGGGGCCAAAATTAGCCTGGACTTGTTTTGCCTAAGACAGTACATGACCTACTTTTGTCAAAACATGTTGGTGTTTCTTAATTTACAGGACCCGTAGAAAGTTAAAGAGTACTGATATGTTAAAGAAGTCGCTAAATTAATTATTCTTTGAATAAAAGTTTTTGCTGTTAGAACAGTTTCTGTAATTTCATTGCATTCCCAGAAGGACAGGAACAACATCCAGGTGATGTCATGCACATTTATTGTCTCCCTTGCCTCAGGGCCGTTGCACCAAATGAACCACAGATATCAACCCCGTTAAGAGCTCTCCAAACTAATTAATTGTCCCACCGATATCAGCCCTCTCCTTCCTAGCGTCTTCTGCTCACTTTCTTCCCCTCCGATCTCGTGAACTACAGAACAGGCAAAGCGAAGTTGGAGAAACAAGTAACGTTGCACGAGCTAACCAGTCGATAATGATCTCAGAGAAAAAAGAAAGGTTGTTTCAATTGTCACCTAACCCCCCTATCATGTCAATGACCGGTTGCATTCGGTGCAAGTCTACGTATTCTCTGGATCAGAGCCATGATGACTGCGCTTGAAAGGCAAGGAAATACCGGGAAAGGAAGGGAAACTATTGCATAGCTAGCCACTCTGTAAGCTTAAGAGTGGCAGGCCTATTGTATTATAATTAGAAATGGACTGTGGAACGGTAATTTCAAAGCAATCCAGGAATTCTGAATCATTATTTCTGTGGAAGTAGAGAGGCTGTACTTCCCAGCCTTCTTTTAATAATGGAAAGGGGAAGGGTCGATATCTTTACCAGACAGGGTAATCGCCCTCTGCTTGCCTCCTCAAACAGAAACTATAATCTATACTAACCAGCCCAAGCATTTTACGACAATGACGCTCCAATAATTAAGTGGACAGAATACTGTATATTATTATTTTACGTCATTTAAATAATCAAATTACTCGCCAGTTAAGTAAACCACATCTATAAGTATCTTTTTAGTACTTTCAGCCCTACGACTCTGAAACGAAGGAAGCCAACAGGTCCTTGGAGAGCTATTAAACGAACACAGAACTATACACTCGTAATGTTGGACACATCCTCGGCAGTGCCCATCATCTGCCTGGCTTGACAGACGTAATCTGTGTAGATGACCAGGTCTGACACGGCTTAAGCCTCCAGACCAGCCCTTATTTCACAAGGAATGATGTCGGGTTCTCTGATGATATTATGCTTTTGCCCTAGACATAAAGAAACTCCATTGACGACACTGTTAACTGGGGACACACTTTGGAGCCCAGCCATCTTTGTGCTTGCGAAACAGCGGGAAAGATTTTTTATCTTGGAAAATCTTACGCAAACTCTACTTGTTTTCAACTTGAAAATTTGAGGTTTACATGACCTCCTCATCATCCACACTAATTTCATGATTCTACATCTGGCGAACTGTTAGTTCACAAACTGTGCACACACGCTGAAATTGAAAGAAGCCCGAAAACTCTTGATAAAATATGGCAGACCTAAAGTACAGGGTCAAAATTTCCTCAAACAAAAAACAAATCTGGCCAAGGTCTTGGTTTTGGCCTTGTCCTCATACTTTTTTCTTTTTTTTTTTTTTCAGACTGTAAGAGGATATAGCAGTCATTTTCGTATCGCCCAGATCCCTAAACTTTTGTTTTGCACAGAAGAAAATCCCCTTTGCCAATTTGAATTTCCAGACTGCTTGAATACTAAGACTTCTAGATTCATTATTTATATGGCTGCAGCTCAAACACACACAAGAAAGTATTTCATTTGCAACATTATCTGCGCATGGCTTTGAATTCATTTTTCTGCCAGATTTTCCTCTCATTCTATCACTTTTTGAGGTTTAATCAGCGAGTGAGTCAATATCCAGCAAGGTCTGAAGTTGGTTTGTCGATGAACAAAGTCATATGAAAACAAAACTCCCCAAAAATCATTCTCAGGATCTGATCAGATGTATTTGTTTTTCAGAACAAGAAGAGTGCTGCATGTACGACACACACACACACACACACACACACACACACACACACACACACACACACACACACAGAGGGATCGAAATCTAGAGAGTACAACATTTTTCTCTACAACAATTTTTTATCCCGACATATTTGATTAACAATTCGCCGTATTCGCAAAATGTATCAGAAAACTTTAGCTGTTAAAACCGAAGGCACCCATTGCTTACTCGGAACTTTCTTTCAAGTCCGTGAGGAGATGTGTGTAAACAGTATGGCGTGTTTGTATTTGCGAAAGACAGAGTCACAGTAATGAGTGGAAAGTGACAATTTCACAATGGAATGTGTATTATATTTACCTAAGATCTTCCTAGCCATTGAAATGGAGATAACTGGGGCAACAAACAAACCAAGAAAAAAAGAATCAGTTTTCTGGGTCAGTCGAGGAGAGCCCGGGATAAACCAAGAACAGCCATGAGACAAGTGTACTTCAATGGTCGCCATCTTTCCGGAAGTGGTTCAAGATTAGTCCTAAAAGTTATGTTCTCCCCTCATCTAATTGTTAACGATTCTAATACTAATTGCTGACAAAATAAGTGGTGTTTAACATGTAGTGGTTATTTGTCTCACTCCATTTGGGAGTATCCAACGTAATTTACTTGGATACCTAACCTGCCTACTACATTCTAGATTTGAAATAATTTTCAAACACATAATTTGTGCACATTATACAAAGCTGATCGAGACAGAAAATGGTAATGGTTACAAAAAGAAAACAGATAAGGAGCGGATTTTGCGAGAAATATCTAAAAAAGCATGTCAGGAAGGATGAAGAGAGAACAGGTAAAACGATAATGGGTCTCTTCCAATTTTTCGCTACAACAATTAGTTCAACTATCTGTCACCGCTTCTTTCTGTGTGTCATATTCGGGTCAGTTGTCAGTTTTGCTAGTGCTCTCATCTATATTACAAAGAACAAAATTTGAATGGTAGAAGCAATTATGGGTATTATATCAACTGCTGGTTCACCCCTTCTCATAAGTATGACGCACTTGTACGTTGTAACCCCTTGGTCAGTTTGGACAAAAATCTACATTCGTGAATTAGCATTCCCGTATCGACGTGTGTGTGTGTGTGTGTGTGTGTGTGTGTGTGTGTGTGTGTGTGTGTGTGTGTGTCTGTGTCTGTGTCTGTGATTTGTTTGTTTTTCGCTGCGAGAAAGAGTGACACCTAGATTAATGAAATGTGCAACAAATAATACATTATATCTGTCTATCAGAGTGCAAAAATTGCATTTCCGTTTCTTTTTTAAACTCTTGAATTTACCTGATATTGGATTAAGAACGGTTTTTTTTTGTCCACCCCTTAAGTAAAAAAAAAAATGTTGACCTACGAGCCATGAAAAAAAAAAACCACAAGAAAAACCCTCTACGGATCGCAGGCCATTATCTTTGCTCTTTCTGTAATTTCTCCACTCCTTGCTGCAGAGCAAACGCTCTCTCCGACACGCCGACGGCCAAAACGCCAGAGTGTATCGCCCGAGTGTGACAAAGGAAATCGTCTAATGGGTTCGCAGACATTACGTCTGTGAGCGTTTTCTTGATCAGTTGATGTCACTGGGCTGTCTTCGGCTTGCCGAGCACTAAAAGTACAACCCCGTCTTTTCTTGAGCGCTACATTATGAACTTCGTCTATCAGGGAAGAGCTTTAAAGGTCCGAAAGTGTTTTTGTGGCGATTCGGTGAGAACTATCTACCAAAGAAAGTCTCTACGGCTGTTCTGTTCTTGAAGTCTCAGCAACAAGATTCAACTAATGCGTTTAGAATATTAAAGCAAGTCTAGCTTCCCTTTCCCGTCTCAGACACGCGTTTAGTATCTTTACATATGCAGAGCTATTTACACGGGAAATTTTATCAGTGGTAAAAGTGCAGGGCATTTTGATGATTGATAAACATTTCCACTTCTCACGAAGACATTTTTATGAGTCATATGGCAGCCCCTGGTAACTTCTTCCGCAACACAGACAAAGCTTCAAAAAATCCATGGTAGCTTAGGAGATCGTATTCCACAAACTGATCAATGCAAATGTAAGAATCACTCTATTCCGAAGTGTAGGCCAGTTCTTAAAAATTGTATCTTCGTGCAAGAACTCAAAATTTAAAGATGCAACAACGTCTGAAACAATAAGACCTCTTCGTCGTACTCAATTCTGTTTCATTCCAAACTTTCAAGTTTGTGAAATACGGTGTTATAGGTCAACATAGATGATGTATCGGCGAATCTCAAACTGGAGTCATCCACCCCACGAGGTGTTCGGCATCACTGCTAAACGGATCAACAGGAGACGTCAAATTTTAATGGTCTCTTGATATCACATTCCTTTTACTCAGAACATGAGTACAGCCAGCTCCACATAATTCTACATTCACTTAACTAGAATGTTTTCCAGAGATCAGATATAAAAGTTGAAAACGAAAAAATGTTTGGCATCACTTTCTCATAATCGTAGCTAATGCTCTCCCTACAGTTGCAATCAAGCGCAGTCGACACAGGTTGGTGAAGATGGGTAATATAGAAAGAGGTTGTCCAGATTTGCGAAACCGAATTTTCCGAACCCTTAGATTTGTACAAAAACACGAATACAAATTGGAATCATGGATTTCCATTTCAAATCACCAAAGCAGCCAATCAAACGTAATTTCACTGTCACAACGGTTCAGGAGTGTAATTCATAACACAGGGTCATTAGCCCCTCATATCCAGTCCATGGTGGTATTTACCAGTACTGTGCCATAATTATTCTCTCTGTGTCTTTCTTTAGATTTCGTTTTGTCTCCTCAGTCTGGTGGTTTCACGACTAATCTGATTTTATCATAATGTAGTATTTAGCGGAGCTCCTGTTTTCGCTGTTCCCAAGTGTACTAAACAGTCGCTCCATGATCAAGAGTTTTGTTAAGACAAGAGCTTTGTTTCGGCTGATGTTTAAAAACAAGGACAAACTTATTCGAAGGTTAAACTTAAAGTGTGATTTAAAGAACAATAATCTAGACTATACGATATTCTTAAGACTTTACTTGTCAGTAGAGGTGGTTTACCACTGATTGCCCCTAATCAGTGGAAATTAAAGAGCTGATTAACTGACAGGGACAGGACTTACTAGTTCAAGTCAGGAAGAGGATGAACCGAGCTGATATTATTATTGTTAAGGCGGTGGAAAAGAAATATAAAGACAATGAGATATAAAAAAAGATGAGGCTATAAGCAGTGTTAAAGTAGTGAGGAGATAAGAATTCATAGAAGGGGTTGAAGAATGGGGAGGCTTTAACAACAAGATAAGCAGCTTTATGTAACTGTAACCCAACTGTGGTGCGTGGGCAGACAACAGAATATATACTAAGCTGATCAGATCGACGAATAATGGAATTATATTAACAACAAACTACTATATTGATATAACGTCGGTCAGCTTTTAAATCAACCCACATTATATTCAGAATATCTTGATAGTGACAATAGACTTCTATAAACAGATAGATCTGGAATTTAGTTCATTAAGAAGACACGGGCCCAGTCACAACTGGTTTGTCATTTGTGACAGGACAAAGTGAAATGATTTTCGCCTGAGTAGAGGTTTCTTCATATGGACTAAGGCGTAGATCTTTCATACTAGCCGTCACCATTATCTTCATCAATGCCGTTATTAAGATGCCGGGTGTCTTGATCATCCGCCGCAGTTTACGGTGATAATTGTCCGTGTTGACAGATATTACGTCGTATTTCACGAAACGAATATTCAGAAACATACGGGATTTCATCCGTCCGTATTGTTAGTTGAGAGCTTGAGCATTCACGATGGGATCTCTTACCATCGCAAGAATTACCTTAGTGCATCGGTGTTGTATGAACACTTCGTGGCACTCAACGTGCAGGGTTAATATAATTCTTACAGTGGTAAGAGATATTATTATCGTTAATGCGCAAGTTCTCAGAAATGAAGAGACTAAATTCCTCTAGGTAAAAAGTTTTCGCCTTAGTTAACGTCGACTACAGCGGTAGCTCTATTCGCCGGCAGTTCTAAACGCCGACTGGTGAGTCAGCTCTGGGTGGCCATTTTGGTCATTCGGGCGACTCTCCGCCCCCACAGTCTATGGGCAAGGAAAGGTCACCCGAGACTTTATGACTCATCTATCGTAGTTTGCTCCCTTGGCGTTTCATTATGCTTTTCTGCTCAACTGTCTGCTTTGGTTTGCACTCTAGTCTTTGCAGTCCAATAATCCTTCCTTTCCTCTCCGCCCTTCAGTAGATGCAGGAGATGCTTTGGGTACTGAACTTTGCTGGTTTTTTGACTGGTCACAGCGGCTGCATTTCCTCCAGCGGACCAACATTTTACCTCATCTGGGTCGAAAACGTGATTCCAAGCTGCCAGGTAATTTCTCTAAACTCCTTACGTTCTTATTTTTTTTTTTTTGTGCCGGTAGCTTACAAGACTCCCGACACTTCAGCGTTTGCGCATTGACGATGGGGTCTCCTACCATTGTGAGAATTACGTTAATATATCGGTGCTGAATGCATCCTTAGTGGCGTTTAACAGGCAGAGTTAATGTAATTCTTACGATGGTAAGCGATCCCGTCGTTATTGTGCAAGCTCTCGGTTGTCATCAGAGCCACCTTAAAATTGTGAACAAGATAAAAATGTATCAAAATTTCCATTAATTTGTCCTACTTTGTGGGATACCACTACACAGCCCAGTAAGGACGAAATGTTGACCTCTTCTTTCACTTGGGCCTTGTCTCTGAAGCTTTCTATTCCAGACAAGCTGTGTATTCGTTCTAGTTAACTAATATTCTTTCCCTTGGGGGAGGACGGTTTGTATTCTCGAAAGCATAGAAAGTCAGCTGGAAAATTCAACTTACATTACACCCCGTGATACTAAGCAATTAAGTGCTGTTTAAAGCGTCCCAGAGATGTTTCAGGCTTACCGAGACGTTTGCTGCAAGCTTAGAAGCCGGAAACAGAACATTTAGTGGCCTCTACCATTTGCTTTACCCAGTACAACAAGTTTAACAACAAGTTTAACAAGTTTATTGGGAATAAGCCCAGACCACAGCCGTGGCACATACACGTAACACAGAAATGACATAACAGTAACGAAATGGCCTTTTTCGCTTAACGATGAAATGAGTATCGGCTACAAAGCCATCAGCTACTACTACGGGAGAAAAAAAATATTCTAGGTTACAGCAAGTGTAGGACACCCATAATGTGTTACACGAAGGACAAGCTATATTACTACGTTCCCCTGAAGGGAAGGATTTATCTGTATCGGTCGCTCTTAAATTACTTCAAGTCTCGTACCGCCTCCCTTTCTAGAGTCCAGCACTGGGGGCCAGAGGAGATCGTTCCGTATCTTCATTTTCCACTATGAGATTGCTTTTTCTTGTTACATTTCATACTGAAACGTTTTCATAAAGAATGCGTGGTCTGAGTGTGTTGTTACATTTCATAGTGAAAGGGTTTCATGAAGAATGAGTGGTCTGAGCATGAATGCATGAGGCGTTCATACGATCCATGTAGCCAATACTCAGACACACTCTCATGAATAATGCACACCTCTATCAAAAATATAAACTGAGATTTATAGGCAGAGAGGGTTATTGACCATTGCACAGGGCTTCACAGCTTCAAACACACTAGGACTGTTGACTATTCCTACTGCTATTGCCCTACTGCTATGACCACTGCGTCGACAACCTTTATTACTATTACCTTTACCATTACTACTATTACTACTACTACTACTACCACTACTATTGTTACTACTACTACTACTACTACTACCACTACTACTACTACTGAAAACACTGTGCTCGAAAATTCCCGTTTGTATTATAACACTCTGGTCCCGTGAACTCTACCACTTACCCTGCAGGCTGACCAAACACCACAACATGTTTAGCAGGACTGCCATCTCCTGGCAGAATTAAAAGAACGGCTTGGCCATTGCCAGTTGACTATGAGACGAAGCTATGGGGGAACTGCACAGATCTGCAACTGACCATCCAGTTCATGGCCCATAGCGGTTTGCAAACATGACCAGGGAGTATTGAAGAAGAAGAAGAAGAAGAAGAAGAAGAAGAAGAAGAAGAAGAAGAAGAAGAAGAAGTAGAAGCACTCACAAAGTCGAGCCACAGATCGATCCTTGGAAGGTTCCTAAGACCCAAGTGTGAAGTGAAAGTCGAATTCTCGTTGTCTCAGACTTGACGTAAATGCAACCCCACAGAAACGATCTTCGAGACAACGTTATAAATATATGATCCATCTCAAATCGCATATTTCTGGATCATCATCTGCTCTTAGATCTCTTCCCAGCTTTCTATTCATCTTACGTTGACTTTTACACCTCTCACTGCCCGGACAAGATCAAAGTTTAACCTCCAGGCTTCGAACTGGACACTGCAAGCTCAAGGGCCCACTACATAGCATGGCCATTGTGTGCTTGCCATAGAAAGGCATAGTCTCCTCAGCACGTCCTACAAGAATTCGCAGTCTTTCAGGAAACAGTTTTGGCCAACGGAAACAACAGCTGCCACTAAGCTATTGGGGAGCTTGAAGAACTGCCAAGACGGTACAGTTTCCGACATAGTCTAGTATCACTGCATGACCGAAGAACGCAGGAGAGGAAGAACATTTTTAGTCTATGTGTGATGAGAGATGCATGCTTGCAATGGCTGTATCCTTTTCTGCTCACCCACATCTCCTTCGCTCTTTCTATCACACCCACTCCGCTCATAAATCACTCAAACAGACACCAACCCTTCTTCCCCTACACATACACACAAACGCACGCACGCCCTCGCGCTCGCCCACACACCCACACTCACTCACTTACACACTATCTAGACTCACTGTTCATTAATCACGTGCATTTCATTGAGATCTGAATCCTGATTTCTCGACTGCCCACACATGTCATTCAGAACTTTCGCCTCACGAACAAGAACACAATCAGACCTCATCAATATCCATCACACGTCAAAAAAGTTGATGGTGATGCCTCACAGAGCCATAATATTGACCTCTGAAGACCATAAATCAGTTTTAGTGCAGTTATTACTCTGTGAAAAGGCCATAATCAACGTCAGAATGAGATGGCAAATTTTGCCTTATGTGTGTGTTCATTTTTTTTCAATGGTAATGAATGCTTTTATACGAAATCATCTCTACAAAAATTGAAAAAAAAAATCAGAAGCAAGCATAACAAGAAAAGGGAATTGGCAACAGAGGGACCGATATCAAACATTCGCTCAGCATCACTAAGAATGTAAGTGGATATTTTGAAATCAAGGCACGAAACGTCTAAGACTGAAGCAGTACTGAAAAATATCCTGCCACGAGAAGGAGTTTTTCCAGATATTTGATGCCACTATTTCAGGCACGACAACAGAATCAAAGCCTTTTAATGCCACTGCTATATAGTACCATTGGTCAGGATCGAGAGGGACAAGTTTTGAAGAGAAAAATAGTTTTTGATACTTGTGGGTCATATAAATTATAAACAGATGAAGATTGAAGCTGCATAATATTTAACACTGGGCAAAGAGGAGAACGGCAATATAACATTTAGGATTCCTGTACCTTTCTCCTCTGTCCGCCCCCTTCTCTTCCCCCTCCCTCCCCCAAACTCTGTGGTTAACGAATCCATGAATTCTGAGATTCAAACCCCGTCAAAATCGCGTGTTGGCAGCTTTATGAGTTGAGAGAGTGTTTGAGTGACCTCGCCTGCTGAGGTAATCATAATGTGAAGTGGCCTAAGAAGAGAATTACCGGAAAGGAGACTTATTATTATGATTTACCATCAATAGCCATCCTAAGAATCTGAGAAAAAAGTCGCGAAACTGCAATGCCCCTAATATCAGTAACTGGAATAAGATGATACTTTTGTTGCAGCAAGAGCTTATCTATCTTCACAGAGACAAAGAGGTGGATATTTTTAAAAACAATTTTGTCAACGGTAAGGAATTCTGTTGTGAGACGTTAGAAAAAGACGGAATTGAATCCTGAAGTCTTGTTCACTCGTCCTAAAAACCCAAGTGCAGTTGTGCAATGGTGCAAGCCACCCCCATTTAACCCCCTTCCC
>JAWQUT010000003.1:4050096-4072218 GCA_033807755.1 Ellobium chinense
ACAACAACAACAACAACAACGACGACGACGACGACAACAACAATAACAACAACAACAACGACGACGACAACAACAACAACAATGACGACGACAACAACAGCAATAAAAACAACGACAACAATGACAACGACAACAACAACAACAATGACGACGACGACAACAACACCAATAGCATCATCAACAATAACAACAACAACAACAACGAAGATGACGATGACAACAGCAATAATAACAACTACAACAACAAATATAAGTCCAGTTGTGAGGTCTTTCACTGATCATGAGATATAACGGAAGAATTTTAGTCATTTATGCTTTCCCGACCCCTCCTCACACAAAAAGTATGTTTACTCTTCCTTTGCATTTGAACTGAATGTTGGCTATGCCTCTTTAAGGCAGCTTCCCGTAGTAAAGCAAGCAGTTCATACTATTTCTCAGCCCAAATGGGTTCTTAGCTATGTAAAGTAAGAGATATTTCCATACTCCTAATGATCAGCATTTGTAAAGCGTGAGACGTCACTGTATGCCACCAGGGAGTTGATAATTATTGAGTGATCTACAGTAGTTTGCTGTGGGCTAATAGCAACGTGAAGCAGCGTAAGTGGAAATTGCCCAGATACGACACTTATAACCTTCATAATCATTACCATTAGTCAACGTATCATTGGTATCATTAGTCAACTCTGAACGACACAGTGACGTAACTACCGGACCATGCGCCCTTGAAAATTAATGTTCACGTCACCCTGCTGGCAATGAGATCAATGAATGGTGGTAAGGATGCTGCTGCTGCTGTCGCCGCTGCTGCTGGAAAGGTCATGTGCTTCATATGAGCCGTTCATTACGCCTCGTTTGCAGCAACAGCCTTCCCAATGACCACATTAAAGCCTTCTTGTATACGACGGTGGTAATAGCAGGCGAAGAAGACACCATTACAATGACGTGACGCCGAGACATCCCCGAGGCTCTTATTCATAATGACCAAAATCTTTAGCAAGAAAACTGTGGTCTTTCCAAGCTATTTGGAAGGGACTAGAACATCTACATAATGACTATGCATTTTGGTTTAAAACACGCCTCCGTAGAGCGGTGAAAATGGATCTTTTCCTGACGGCGATCTTTTCTAATAGAAGGGAGGTAGGAGGAGGTGTCAGAAAGGGTGCATTGGTGTACATCATGTGCCTTAACTGGGATGTGTCCTGGTTTTGTGACACTTTTCAGAAAAAAAACATGCTTAGCGTAATTACTGTCGTTAGAGCTGAGGGCATACTCAGTATTTTTGTTACTCCACGCATGCGATTACTGGTCTGGAGGTTATCGTAGGAGTCGAGTAATTACTTTGTTCCTATGACGTCAGACCTGTTCCGGTCATTCGGTCATCATTCTGATCAAAGATTCAAGATAATTACTGTGAGAATAAGACAGTTCATGGGACGTTATGAGAAGACGACAACTGAAGCACTTGTTAATAGCTAAATGAATAAATGGTAAAGAAGTTGTAAACTATCTCTTCAGGTTACAGAAGCCTAATCCAATTTCCCTCTTTGAGCCAATAAACTGTTTTCTCTACTGTCACTTACAAGAAATTCCACAATCTCCAAGTCTTCTTTAATGATTTGCAGAATTGAATAAGCTTATTAAAAATGATGTTCAAAATATAGATCTTGCAGTTCGTTTTCGAGCTGCGAACCGACACATCGAAAGGTGTAAACAAGCTAACCAGTTTCCTTAATGACAAGTGCTCCGCACAGAAGGCCACACCGAAACCGAAGTGAATGACCCAAACTTCAGGTTTAATTTACAAAATCAGGAGAGAATGTAAAATAATTCACAGGTAGGTTCACAAATCTAGGGCCCATTCTACTGTCTTCTTAAGGCATGTAACAGCATGTTATTTTCAGCCCAATTAGAAGTCTGTAACCGAAGAAGAGCTTGTGATTCGAGAATCTGGATCTTAATAGAAAATAAAATGTAGATTTTAGTGAAGAAAAACCCAGTTGTGGTGAGGTTTTTTAAAACCGTGAATAATAATGAATTTGAGAATAACAAAGAAAGTAGGTTCTGGATGGCCCAGTGGATTAGATGAATGCGCAGAGCACTGGTGCGCGCTCAGTAAAAGTATAGCGAATCATTACATGCATGAGCTGCCAGCGTGAATTATAAAGTATAGTCAGCCAACACGCAGTTTTACCTTCTAGTGAAATTAGAGCAATCTCAAAGTTTACAGTTCATTCCCTGACATTCTGGCTAAAGCTAGGTTAACGAACACTAATGATACTAGAGCAATGATCACGCTATTTTGTGACAAAATATCGTTCCATCGTCGAAAAAGATATTTTAGCAGACATTAAAAAAGGGCAAAATAATGATAATGGCATCATTATGGGGAGGTCAGGTTCAGATTCTGTTTCACATTATTTGCGTCATTTCGAGTTTAAATTTCTCACCTCACGTGGTCATATCTTGATTCCATATCTCATGCTTTGCTATTAGACTAATAAGTGACAATCATGACTGCCCTACCATAGGGTTAATTTAGCTCTGTTTTCCGATGCCGTATCCAGTCGATATTCAGATCAAAGCGTCCCTGTTGTCCATAGGATGGGCATTTTCTTTTGTTTTCATTTTAAGCAAAAGACAAAACACCCACGTCAAAGTAGTAGATATTATGCGGTTATTTAGTATAAAAATTTAGAGCATAGTTTTGATTAATTTAACCTATCATGCATGTTGACGTAAAGCGTTTTATTCCATAAAGTAGATCAGAAATGTTTAATATCAATTTCTTCAGAAGTAGAGAGTGGGCGGACTTAGTAACAGTAGTGAATCAGTAACAGAAATGACATATAACAAAAGCGACACAGTAACAGAAGTGACTTAGAAACAAAAGTAGGGAGTGAGCAGACACAAACAGATACTCACACAGAGGAGGCAGGAAAGAGTGCTCAAGAAGACAAACGCAGAGAGAAATGGAAGAAGGAAAAGAATATTCCGAACTGACGACGAGGTGATGGGTGCCAAAGCAGAGGTCGCAGGTTCGATTCCCAACACATAACATTCTTTCCTTCTTCCATTTTTTTCTCTTCATTTGTCTTCTTGAGCACTTTCTGCTTTGTCGTACTCTGTGTGAGCATCTGTTTGTGTGTCCGTGCACTTCCTATTTCTGTTACTAAGTCACTTCTGTTACTAAGTCACATCTGTTATTAAGTACTCCGTTTCCATCTTGTACTATCATTTTGTCCAGAATCTGAGGAGAGTATCTGAATTCTCACTTGAATTCAAATATTTAATGACGTAACAATTTTCTGGAGAATTAGGCCTCCTCATGCCAATTGAGAGCTTGCGCATTAACGATGAGTTCTCTTACCATCGTACGAATTACATTAGTGTATAGGTGTTGAATGCACCTTCAGTACCGTTCAACATGCAGAGTTAATGTAATTCTTACGATGGTAAGAATCCCATCGTTAATGCGCAAGCTCTCAATAACATAGCAACTCATGATTCCGTTTTACTCCGAACATTGTATACTGTACTATGATGTCATAGGTCAATACAGAGGAAGTCACCTTAGTTATTTC
Organism: Ellobium chinense; assembly: GCA_033807755.1. NCBI lineage: Eukaryota > Metazoa > Mollusca > Gastropoda > Ellobiida > Ellobiidae > Ellobium > Ellobium chinense. The sequence goes on from JAWQUT010000003.1 coordinate 4,053,678, forward strand.
TTAAAGCACGTCTCCCATTGATCACGCAGGAATTAAGACAAGAGCATAGGCGATACCCATATGTCATAACTAACATGGTGCTTTCAATACATGGTAGGAGGAGTTCATAACCATAAAAAAAAATCATATTCAAAAGGTCCAGGACAAGATTGTTGTCAAACTGAAATTCCGAGACTCATTAAAAAAAAAAAAATAGAAGCTTACCCGAGAACCATGCAATGTAAGGTGTTGTTTGCAAGAAAACACGGCAAAGACAGAGTGAAGGCAAAAGATAATTGCACACAACGATATTCTACATCTACTTTTCCAGCACTTAGTTTTACATACCAGAATGCCTTCAATGGAAACACTCACATGACAAATGAAATGACTCTCTTTTTCGTGTATTGAAGCCAGTTCTCTGAAATGCGAAAACCGCTGTTCTCAGCTTCTGGACCAGGACATATCGTAAATTAACAACAACAACAACAACAAAAATCCATGAGATCTTCTATCCCAAACGTTTCCTTTTTTTTATTTCCACGAAACAGTATGCTCTAGATCTGAACATTTTTTATGAAAATGAATGAGTGAACAAGGAAACGTTCTCTTTTTAAGTAGAGACAAGTACTTATGAACTCAGACACTTTAAAACTCGATATTATTATGGATGGATCCTCCGAAATTAAAATTCAAGAGATATTAACTCTTAGATGAAATTTTCACAACAGCAGTGTTTAATTGAAAGCCTTGCCACAAGAAAAAAAACAAAACAACAGTGCTGGGGATCAATAGGGCGGTGAATGCCCCCTTGGTACTCTTGAATCATAAGGAAGGCGCGCTGGTGGAGAACTCTTTCAGGCCGAGAGCAGCTGATACTAAGGGTTGGCTAAAGAACCTGTGCATGGATTTCAGGAATGCATGAAAAAGTCTCTCAGACAGAAATGAAAAGCAATGACAGCATGGCTTGTTCTGCAAACAGTTAGACGGAAGAGACGTAGCAATAAGGTATCAGAGGATCGTCATTCTTAACTTTTTTTTACTGAGCCGCTTTGAGAAACACGTCAGATGGTCATGGTCATGTAATTTCCGAAATAAATTTTGGACAAAGTGGCATGTAAAGAGAAAATGTTGCTTTCCTCCAAGCGAAAAAAATTAAGAAGCTAGGCCTATATTGTCATTATATTTTACTCAAGATCCTAACAGTTCAGACAGGTCCTTTTTTTTAAATTCAAACTTCTGGAGTGCTCTCACTTCTTCTGAGGCCGTTTGAACGTCCTTTTTTTTTTTTTCATTTTTGGTAGAATCTTCGAAATATAGGGCAGACAGGACGGAAGGCGACATTTTGCCTTACTAGTTAAAAAGAAGAATTCGGACAGCTGCCGAAACAAAAAGTCTAAAGTAGTCCCTTGGGAATTTTTCTGGAGTACCCCTTTGAGTTAGTCCTGAACAATCCATTTTCACTGGGCCTGATTGGCTCAAACTGGCTGCCTCCTACTCATTTTGACACAGAATATTTCATCTGAGCTAATCAGCAATATTGATGTGTGGGAGGATGGCTGGTGTAAGTTAATTTTAAAAATCTGAGACATTTGATAAACGTAAATGATATTAGGCTGCCCTTCCAATATGGAAATGACGTCATTTGTGTTCATTTACAGATATGTACACTTGTGTACATAGATACTTAATTTCACTGGAAATTGTGTGCGTGTTAGATTACAGAAATCAAAGAGAGAAAATAAGGTAAAAGCATCCCCCGATCTTTCAAAAAAAAAAACCAACAACATGGCCAGTGTCAGAGGGGAGGTTTTTTTCCGGGGGAGGTGGGGAGAGAAAGGGAGTCACCCTGTTTCAACAAGTGGTAATGATATTACGTGTAGGGATATACTAAAAATATATCTGCTTATGCTTCAGAAATGGCAGTGATTTAGGCATATAGTTTTGCGGACAAGAGTATAAGAAATGTGTCAGATCTTTAATGGTAACCCGATGTGTCAGATCTTTAATGGTAACCCGATGAGTCCGTAGCAAACCGATGGGGCTAGTTATTTCCTATATGCCGTTAGAGGTCTCTTTGTTAGATGTCAGACAGGCTTCTTTAATTTTTAGGTGTATGTTGTCAAATCGTTATTATCTGTGAGTTTGTGACATATATATGTTGTTTGAGTCCTCTCTTGGACATATCCCCTTTCTCACATAAAATAATTTAGGAGCCCAGGCAGAGAATTAATTTACAGTCAGGTGATCAGGGCTTAAAGGGTTAACAGCATCCTAAAATATATGTAAATAACATCAACAATTTCACATAACTTACTTAAGGTGACGAAAACGGAAGATCAATTCCGACATTTCCTTGCACGAAAATACAGTTCAAATGCATGCTGAACTTTTTTTTCTTAGACCAGTTGCGGTAATGTTCCAGATGGTAACCACATAGATCTATTTATACTAGATATATAGAGAAGCCATCACTTTATAGGGCACACTATAGGCACGTGGCTTCACTTTTTTCGAAATACTGTCACATGAACTAGGTTAAGACTCCAGGCCACTGATAAAGCCTTCAACCCTAATTTTGACTCCTAAAGTGATTTTGACGATAACACTAGTGAGGTTACTATAAATACACTTGAGGGGGAGGAACTAAAGGCGGACCCAGAAAAAAAAAAAGGAAAGGGGGTTTCCCCCATTACTGCAATCTGTTATGTAAACTGGAACACTATTTTGGGAACAAAGCATGTAAATAACGCTGCCTAAATATTGTGGACACAATAACATCTGAATAGAGAAAAACACGTTTATTCAGATTATACACAAGACTTTACGGCTTTAATAGCACAAAAGAATTGACAGAAAGAGAGGGGTGGGTTCACGAGCACCCACCGATGCCTCCCACTCCCCTCACCGCCCCCCCCCACCCCNCCATCCCCAACCAACTCCCACTTCCGGATCCGCCACTAGAGGACTAATACGAAACCAACAAAGTGAAGGCGGAAGATGAGGCGAGGCAACCTCGTTTCTATACAATTAAGTACTTCCGGTTATGTCTCCTCTTCCTATGGTGGGAGGACTCTTCCATCTGCCGAAAATAGGGTCTTCTTCTCTTCCACCTTTCTGTTCACTCAGCCTGCGGTGTTAATCAAAGTTAAAGGAAACTGAGTTTTGAAGACCACTATATCAGTGATAAGGTCAGCCAGTGAGGACAACACTGTTGCAACTTAGAAGATGACCCGACTACATGTATGAAAGGAGCAGTAGCGTGGGGCGGAGATAAAATAACTTCGATGCAATGATATGCCCCGTATATGATAGACAGATTACGTTTTAAACATGANATATATATATATATATATATATATTCAGTTGCGATCTTCTCAGAGTACTTTTTTTCATTACATGGGATGTTCCCTTTCAGTTTGAAATAACTATGTCCCGAGCAAGGATAATGATAGGCAAGAACTTATTCTCATTTATTGAAAGTACACGCGCTAAGCTTTCACGCCATATCATAAACTGATTTAGACAAAACCAACTCCTTTTGACATGCCTTTAACTTATGCTTTCCTCGTAAACCGATATAAACCTCAACAAGACGAGAGTTTAGAATGATGGTTAATGTTTGAGGACATGCCAGTTTCCTAATTTTAGATGTTTCATGTAAGACAAGTAATATCACCACTATTTGCGCAGTAATGTACTAGAAAAGAAGAGAACATTGCCCCGAAGAATAGAAGTTTAACATATGCCATGTTATTATAAATACTGCGTGCGCTGTAATGTACTAGAACAGAAGAGAACATTGCTCAGAAGAATAGATGTTCAACATAAGCCATGTTAATATAAATACTGCGTGCGCTGTAATGTACTAGAACAGAAGAGAACATTGCTCCGAAGAATAGAAGTTCAACATATGCCATGTTATTATAAATACTGCGTGCGCTGTATAAATGTACTAGAACAGACGAGAACATTGCCCCGAAGAACAGAAGTTTAACATAACACATGTTAATATAAATACTGCCTGCTCTGTAATGGACTAGAAAAGAAGACAGACACTTTCCCAGAAGACCACGACCCTTCGTAATTCTCATAAAACGTTCAATTTACTGGTCGTGGGTGACCGTACATTTTTTTTAACGTCTTTTACTAAACCGATCCAGTAAAAGAAAAATGTCTGGGTCACTGGATTAATGGTCTATAAAAGAACAATACTGAAGTGTGTTCCTCGGGGTAGTGGAAAAAAGTGTGCTTTACTATGTAAAAGTAAAGTGAGAACTTGCGCATTAGCGATGGGATCTCTTACCATTGTAGGAATTACATTTACTCTGCGTGTTGAACGCCACTAAGGGTTCCGTCAGCACCAATGCACTAATACAATTCTTACGATGGTAAGAGATCCCCTCGTTAATGTGCAAGCTCTTAAACTAACCGAACGCTATGAAACCTTCGTAACTATCTCATGACGTATGAGAACGAAAGGATTTCAGCACCGTTCCGGAGATATTGAAGCCAGGCAGGAGAATCGTCACTGGCCTGATTGAATCTAGCCACCCTCTCTCTCAAGCTGGGGCTCTTTTTAATCAATTCTTCAAAATAGAACTGACCGGCAGGTCACTGGTCATCCTATCTAAAGGTCCCTTGTCTCGCCTCTAGTTCCGCCTTGTGTCAGCTGCAGGCCAAGAACGGTTAAGATGGAGCACACGAGTGGTGCGCAAGCATCCATCTTCTCTGGCCGCGCCACTCTGAGCTTCTGGCTTGATGCGCTAAATAACAAGCGTTTATTAATGAGAGTAATTATGAGCGTACAGTTTCATTTTCATTCCAGTCAAATCCATTACTGATTTTTAAAAATATTTTTGGATCAAAGTACTAGAATATTTGGCCGCAATGCCTTTTTTCAGTTAGAACTTAAATAGTGTAGTGGTAAAAGACAACTACGCGAAGTGAAAGTAAAGGAAATGTGACCAAGGGTTCAAAATACGGGAGGGTAAACAAACAAACAAACAAACAAACAAACATACATACAAACAATCAAACAAAGAAACAAATAACAAACAAACAAACAAACAAACAAACAAACACACGAACGAACGAAAGAACGAATGAGCGAGCGGACGAACGAACAAACGAATGAACAAACAAAAAAAAAGAGCGCATCACAAGTGTTTTAATGATTCCATGTCTTCTGTTCAGACGATGTTGGAATACGGAATAAGGCTCTGCTATAGTCCATATTATCAAACATCTACTAACATAAGTCTTAGTACTAACTACCTCATAACTATAACTATATCTATCGAATCTGTCGTGTCCTAATGAGCCCATTAAGGTAAGGTTAGCTATCCAGGAGAAGGGTGAAATGACGAACTCTGGCTGGTTTTTAACACGCTCAGTCTTCTGCTAATGTGGGTTTTTTTTTTATATATATTACAAGACTTAGTCCCCATTTAACAAATACACAGGCAGGCAACACAAAAGCGGCGAAAGAATATCTAGCGCACCGAAAGGCATCACAGACGAATGCATTAGACTCCGTGAAAAAGTTGGACGGTAGGCGAATCGGATGGATTGAAAAGATCTATCGGAGATTGTATTTCGTTGCTATACACATTCTTTTTTTTTTAAATGGTAAAAAAAATAAAGAGGACTGATGTGTATAGTTACCTTTTGTGTATTTTTCTACGAATTTAGGTGAAAACGGCATGTTTTTACGTTACGTAGTTCTCAAGAAATCTGTGACATAAATTTGGCTGAAGCGTTTTGTTAATATAGATTATGTGTTTAATTTGCTTTCCAGATGATTTTCAACTATCACGCCACTTTTTTCATTTGTATAATGTGGTATAACCCATGGAGCGATAAAGAACACTGGAGTGCGTACACCCCTTTTCGCGTACACCGCCGGCGCGCAACTAACATGGCGGACGACTTAGGGCAAGGTCAGTGTTGCCACTCTGGACTGATGGTTTTCCCCTACAACGAGGCTAATTTTTCCCTACATTCCCCTACGCGCGAAGTGTATGATTGGCCATCATTTTATTCTTTGCAGTGTTGTGTCCAATCTTATGATCTCTTTCCCCTACATTTGACAGTTTTCCCCGTAGGGTTCCCCTACCCCCTACGAAAAGCCATTTTCCCCTACAGTAGGGGAAAATCCCTACGAGTGGCAACACTGTGCAAGGTACGAGCGGGCGGCTGCTTTGCTGCCTATAGACACTATAGCATTAGTAGGCCTACCCTTATTTAGAGCTCTCTCTCTTTCTCTCTATCTTTATCTCTAGCTAGGCTTTCGTTTTGTGGTGGCGATTACAAGTGGTAAATAAAATACAGTGTTAGGAAATTAAAGAGTAAATAAAGAATTACAATAGTAATAAATAAACAGCAGCTTTAGTATCGTACTGTGGTGGTGCTAGGTTCGTTGTAAAGTTTCCTTGGTACATCTGTTGTTGCAGTTCACAGCAGGTCTGTACCATGGTTACGACGTAGTCTGGTGAAAAACAAAATTGAAAATCCCTCTCTCCGCCTTCATTCGCCGCTGCACTCATCCCTACCCAAGATGGCGTCTATTGTCTTCAACCTCGCATGGCCAAAATCACGTGATACGCACTCCAGTGTTCTTTATAGCTCCATGGTATAACCTTTCACCAGCATGATGCCTAATAGGGTCAAAAAATGTCTTAGTGAGAAAGTCGACGATATATATTATGTGGATGTACTTTACGGTTTACTGCAAGACGATACGTGAACGAACTTAGCGAGATCTAACTTGATAATTATTTTGCGAATCCTACCAGCTAATAGGTATACGGTATTGCCAACTTTTCCTAACGAACACGAATATGAGATCACTGAATTGAGGTCTCGGATAATTCGTGCCTCGTTTGCGATGGTATCTTATTTCGTCACGAATCCTTTATAGGGCAGACACCGGTCATCCAGAGGTTTATTACGCTATCAGAAACATCAGATCCCAACAGACTAACATTGGAAGTAAAGCTATCATCATCATTATCATCATCATCATCATCATCATCATCATCATCATCATTTAAAACTGAGAAAAATTAAAAGCTCAACCTTAATTCAGGGAATTTATTAATAATCTAGTAAAGAATTAAGATCAAAAATGACATCTAAACGTTTCGGCTCTAAGGCCTTTATCAATAGAAAATCATCATCATCATCATCATCATCATCATCATTCGTTTCACACAAAATAAAATATAATAGCGTCCGCCAGTGTAGTACTATACAATTTTATTTAAATTACAAAAAGAAGCACACTATAAGGAAATGTCAAATTTTCGGAATTGAAATTCCTTCATCAGGGATAATAATAATAATGATAAAGAAGAAGAAGACATAGGAAGAGATCTAAGACTTTATAGGGGAGCTAATTTCAAAGGATTCGATAAGAGTTCACTAAAGAAAACAGAGAGAGAGAGGTGAGGGGAGTTCAGATAGAACGAGAACAAAGGCGTCACCCAGGATTTGAGGAGGTAGGAAACAGACAGAGGTAAGGGAATGGTTAAGAGGAGCTATGGAATACAGAAATTATCGCTACATCATTATCATCATCATCATCATTTACATCTGGAAAAACACTGTTAGGGGAAGTTAACTTCGATCCATGATAATTGTTATCAATCACAGTGATAATGACAATGATAATGATCAACGGACAATGATGTCGCTGGAGAACTACATCAGTCGATCTCGAGACAGGGTTGGGTTAAGCTAGACAGTGCCAGGCCTGTAGTACCGGGAATGAAGGTAGAGTACGCGGGATTCTTACTTTACTGTAACAGTCGAGTGTGTGTGTGTGTGTGTGTGTATGTGTGTGTGTGTGTGTGTGTGTGTGTGTGTCTGTGTCTGTGTTAGTGTATGCATATGTATGTGTAGTGTGTGTGTGTGTGTATGCGTGTGGGTGTGTGTGAGAGAGTATGTGCGCGTATGTGTGTGTGTGTGTGTGTGTGTGTGTGTTGTGTGTGTGTGTGTGTGTGTGTGTGTGTGTGTGTGCGCGCGCGCGTGAGAGAAAGAAATACAGAGAGAGAAAAAGACAGAACAACTATCAATTATTTCCTTACAGACCTTGAGTTCTACTCATATTGTGTTAATGGTATTGATATACATGGGAAGGGGGGAAGCAAGAGGAGGAGAGGTAAATATTACCCATCGCCGACGATTCTCTTCGATAGTGCGCTCACAAATCTGTCCAAGGAAGTGTCGGTAAACAAGAAATCAGACCTACGATTCCATATTCAACAAACAGTATGCAAGCATTTGATGTGGGACTCTCGAAAATGCGGGGCCCATAGCATAATATGCCACTCTTGCTAAGAGGTTAGTGCTGGCACTGTTTCTGGGTACGAGTCGTTTCTGATGAAGTGGAGACCAATAGACCAGGAGCTGTATACATGACAATGCTGTCTAATCATTTTGCTTGTACGTGGTAACACAAAACACTACCAAAACATCAATGATGTTTCCCGTAGCACTACGAGACAAGCGTCCAGAATTAAAGATCATTGTGCAGTGCACACCCGTCGTACACTAGATCTAGATCTAGACTTCCGAGACGTCTTGTCATAAAAGTGGGATATCCCTGAACTTTGTTGCTCTGTGTGTTCAAACTCGTTCAATAAAATGCACAGAGAAGTCACTTTGAACAGTTGCTTTACTACATTGCGAATCATCCCTGCCACAAACTAAAAGACATTGATGCCAATCTTTAGAAAAGAACGTGTTTTAAGAAGTGGCACATGGCAAGGGAAAGTTGGTCTATAGTGCTTCTACCGAGTCACTGGGGGCCGTATTCATATTGATGTCTTACTCTACGTATTGGCATTAGCTACTAGAAATCTCCAAAAATCAGTGATGGTTCCTTGAAGTTACCGACAGCCCCAAAATTTAGACAACATTGTGGATACGGTCCTGTATAAACTTGTGAAATTGTTCAAACATTTCTTAAAAGTTTGGCATAGATCTCCTCTTCTGTAAAACCTTCAGCTAACTAAACAAAGCAAAGTACAAAGACAGTTTTTGATCGTTTTCATAACAAAATGGATACCTCTGCCATTAAGAAATTTTTTTTCAGCTCCTTATCTACTTTAAAGTATTATGCAATTAGAATATACTAAGATATATTACAACAAAAAAAAATTGAAAATCAAAAGGAGCGAAATGTTGTTGTTTACATGGAAGACATATAAAGACATTAGACCTTAGTGTCAGAGAGGCCATTATGGAGCTCAAAGCACTGATAACATAGTATCGAACTACTTTGAATCATTCCCCAGATTCGAAGAATACCTCCTTTAGACTCTCAACACTTTAGGTTTGCAGGACACACTGTTCATAATAAATATTAACTAAAAACAAAAATCCTAACAATGAATCATTATCATCAGTTCAGTTGGGAAAGAAAACCCTCAACAAACCTCTAGAGGGGTAGACATGCAATGCGAGGCTAAACGGACCCAACTTCAGCTCGGCTGTTCATGTTGTAGAACAGACATACAATGAAAGGAATTACCTCCCTCATGCTCTTTAGGTTTGTGACACCTATTAGAGGGGCAAATCACTCACTGTGTACAACCGAATTAATCCGCTAATATATAAAATCCCCATTTTTTGGAGCCTTGCCAGCCAGTGTTAGGGTGTAGAAATGTATAAAATGACTTGTGATCTAAGTAAAGCATCCAATTTTAAAGTCACAGGTACACTTTCAGCCTTCTAGATCAAAAATAAAATGTGTAGGCCTATGTATTCGCACGCGGTCAAAACCAGCTAAATGAAAAATTGGGGACCAAATCAGAATTTGAGGTGATCTTTTTCAAAAGACATTTGTGAAAAATTTTGGGCGTTGACCCCCCTTTTTCTTCCCGTTAAAAGATCGGGCAAAAGAATTATTTTTACCTCCATGGAAGAAATTTCCCCAAATCACAGTGATATATGTAGAATAACACAAAATGTTAATAGGGAAAAAAGAAGAAAAAACAATAGGTATCAAAGACCTTAACCAGCAGCTAGTATTTGGCATGTTTCCACTTAGAAACACAATGTTTACATCATGGCGGTTAAGGGGGGTCATCTAGGCTATCTGGACAGTCTTTTAAACTTCCTCTCCCCCTGAGGCCCTCCCCAGCCCCCCCCCCCCTAGTCTAGCCTGTATGGGACTTAGATCTAGATCTACGTGCTGCAGACTCAGTTTACATGACACACGCTTTTTTTAAAATAGTTTTTTTCTCGTTCTCTTTTTGTCCTTGCCTCTCTTGTTTTCCTCCCACCCTCCACCCCCTCCCCCCACCTTTGACACACACACCCAGTGTTGCCAAAAAATGCACCAAATTTGGCCATTTTTTTTAAATTTAAGATTTCATTCGTTCCTTTTTCCTTCCCTACTTCCACCCCCAACCCCACCATCAACCCCTCCCCCCACCCACCCCACCCCACCCCTACCCTTAAGAAAAATCACCACCCCACCCCTTCTCAGCCCACCCCATAGGCTCACATGGCGTTGCCAAAGGAAGCTGCATTTTCTTTCAATTCCTTTGGGCAGATGCAACAAACTTTTGTTACTCCAGGGCTTTTTTCCCAATCAATAACACAATCACCCTTTAAGAAATGCCAATATGATTACTTTTAGGATTTAAATGTGTGGTTACAAGTGGACTACATCATTAAGGGCTGCAAACATGGTCAACTAAAAACTACCTGCTCAAGCCAAGGTGTTTACATGGAAACAATGACCAGCCAAAAGAGGGTCACTTTTCCCCTTCCCTCCCAATCACTCCCGGGTCACTCCCCTCTGACCATTCCCTGCTATTTCCCATCCAAATAGGCTACCATGGCAAAGTTTTAGGGTTGAACTGTAGGTTAATGGGAGCTTTCAAAGTAGCATAGGGTATGTCATCACGAGAATAGGCTATTCTGAGAGGTATCAAACTCTTAATTGGGCCATATGAATGATCTAAGACAGATATTGCAGCAACACTGGTACCATTCTGTGGGGAAATGAATGTGCTTGACAGCTGACAGTTGCATATTTCTCCAGGGAAATAACAAAGGCTATCAACACCTCATCCAATTCATCTCAGTGAGTGAAACTATTGAAAATTTTTGTGTCCCTCTGCAAATATACCTCACCACAGAAATATCATCATCTGTCATTAAAGAAGCAAGACAGAGACACTTTAACAGTAGAGAATGCATCACTACTGACTACTCAAAACATATGTAGGAAATAATTAAATGTGGGGAGGGGTTTACTTCAACAAGGCTTACAACAATTGACTAGTGATCTCCGGCGCACCCTGTGTAAGGGTCATCCTAAGTCATTGACCATAGTGAACATCACTTCGGAAAAGGATAAAGCTCGAAAGTGATTGCCACAAATACATCTCAAAAGCAAGGCTAGAGAAGTGCGCAGCCAGCAATCGAACTTAGCCATCAGCCTCAATACAAAAGAGCGGTCAAGCAAGAAGGCAAAGCAAATATGGGCGTGTCTGTAATTTGATAAAAAACAAGCTCTCAGAGCACAACAAATGTCAAGAACTACTTTGTTGTTGGAGACAAAGCTTCGTTAGTGAATGGTCTTTCATCGTATGTAGTACAAGATTACAGAATCTCGTTAGCTGGTACACAAAGGAGTAGCCCGAATATTGATATTTTCAGGTAAAAGGCTTGAGACAGAACGATCTAAGGACATACTGTAACCGACGATTTTGTGTATTTTCTCTTTTTTTTTTGCATTTGAGATTCGCTCTCTCCCACTGACTGGCATATGGGTGTTAGTGTGTGTGTGTATGTGCGTGAGTGTGTGTGTGTGTGTGTGTGTGTGTGTGTGTGTGTGTGTGTGAGAGAGAGAGAGAGAGAGAGAGAGAGAGAGAGAGAGAGGGAGGAAAGAGTCAGAGAGAAAGAAAGAAAAAGAGAACGAATTTAAATATTTCGTAAGAAAGTTTTCATATCATAATAACGATATTGATATTGGAGAAGGGCAGGAGGTTGAAGAATATGTATGTGTGTGTGTGTGTGTGTGTGTGTGTGTGTGTGTGTGTGTGTGTGTGTGTGTGTGTGTGTCTTTATCTGTGTGTGTTTTGTATCTGTGTATGCACTTGGGAGTATTTTGTTTTTATTCTTTGAGCCAGAACTGTAAAGGCTGAAGGTCCACCGGAAGTTATGCGAGCACTCTAAATAAATGATGGTAATGATGACATTTCGTAACCTCATTTTATAAGTATTCTATGTCCATTTAGTATAATTCTGAGAAAATCCCAAGGTGTAATTGGGTTGCCTCATACCTAAAGCACTCTCTCTTCCTTACCACTATGCTCCTAACCTTAGCTCTGTCCTTAATGCTAATTTAGGCACGCCGTTGGGAGAGGCCCAAGTTTACACCAAATGACATAGAATACCTGGAAACTGAGATGATGACTACTGAATTGGTCAAGAGTGAAGAGCAGTGAAGTACTCCTGCCATGAGGACTAGATGAAGCTCAAGAAAATAAATACCATTCAATTCAGAAAACGGACTGATAGGAGTATAAAACAAACAGACTACAATATGGAAAGGAATAGTCTACCTGTCCTTTGCAAGAACTGTGTTATCAATTTCAATTTTTTTTTCAATTCATACGCTTATTTTCATTATAACGCTGTTATAAAATATGAACATATTATTATACTACCATTGGATAGTACATCATAGGCAGACAAATGGATAAATGAACAGATACACAAAAAAAAATCATTGTCAATTTCTTTGGGAAGTTTACTTTAAAGAAAAACATGTGTTTCCAGGAAGAGAAAAACAACAGCATTAATTTGACGAACGGGCGATCAGTCTATACAAACAAAACAAGTTCATTAGGAAGCCAAACATTCAGCACCTCGTTTCTTGATCCCCTCCCCTCCTCCTCCACTACACTTTGACGTCGTTGTTCTTACATATCGCCATCCACTGTCTTTCTTGAAAGACTTCACCTAAGGCTTTACTTGACAAATTTACGTGATAGTTTTTTGGGTTGTTTTTTTTTCAGCACTTGTCGTGTAATCTGATTTTTATGGGGGTTTGGTTTTGCTGCTTTGCGTTGACAAACAAATGATCACTAATGTCCCTAACGAGAGGACACGGTGGGACATAAGATTATTAAGGCTCCCATCAAGATGGCTGTCAGTCTGATCCTGATATGGTAAAAATGGCATACATTTTTCTTATAAATTCTTCAAGTACGAGTGTGTTGCAACATGAAGTGCCTTGTTGTAATAGATTTGTCTCAAGAACGCTTTAGATTTAATTTCTATTACATGAAAATTCCGATTCATTAATATTCTAATCACAGTAGCGCTCAAACTTCTAATCGCGAATATTCACGGGAGATCATCAACTGAAAAGATTAAACAAGGAGCAAATCTTTCGAGAGTACCGAAATGACGTCAGTATAGTTATAATAAGGGCGTTAATAACTGGAGTTCTCGCGGTATGTTTCGGTTTTATTCGGGGCAATCTTTTCTTTTCATGTTCACAGATGCGTGGAATCAGTGCAAGGTGGTGGAAGGAGGAAGGATGAGAAATAAGTTATCATAGTTTGATATGTAGATGGCATTAAATAACCACAAACTATCACATAAAGCCAGTCTCCAGTCAAGTGGTAAAAACTAACCTGTCACATTTAGGCCTAACAAAATGTTGAATTTTTGTTTCTCGCAGGAATCGAAAATAAAATAATTTCTGGACACAAAACTATTGGCTTTATAGGTAAATGGTTGATACTTGTAGATAAATATGACTTCTTGTGTATCAGAGTAGGGTGAAAAGATTCTGCAATCATCAATTTCTCAGCATTGTTTCCAGTAGAAGAGGATGACACCTTGCCACTCCAAACTCAAAGCAACTATAGTCTATTTATACTAGGCTAGAATAATGCTACGTTAAAACTCTTTCTATTAGACTATAATGAAAGTGCACATACTGAGCTCTCTATGAGACCAATAATTCAATAGTGGTCATAAAGGAACTTAAAAGCTTATGTTGACTGGCTGCGAGATGCAATATACAACTCCGCACGTTGTTTTTGTCGCTCTGTCTAGACTAGACTCCCTGAGTGAAGCATATCTGGAACATGTCCTTACCGTTTAAAACTTGTTTAGTCTTTCGTAATGAATATGGGAAGACGTGAAATCTGAGCAAGAGAACAGGATATAAGACAGTAATAGCATTCATGAAGCCGAAAGAACGTAGATACGGGGAATTTGATTTTGTGAAGATCCCAGTGCTGGGAATGAGTCTTAATCGATCATCCCGCATTTCCACTGATGTGAGGATACCAGACTAAAGACAAAAAAAAAAAAAAAAAAACTGGATTAANAAAAAAAAAAAAAAAAAAAGACAAACTGGATTAAATGACATAGCGTTCATGGAATATACTAAATGGTAGTCTGCCTTAATAGTTTGTATCGTTGGCTGTTACAGCATGACCTAAGTTAGGTCCGCCAACAGCTGACAAAAAATATATATATGAGAGTGTTATTTTTTTTCACAAAAAAGATATATGAGAGTGGGGTTTTTTTCAGAGTGTTATTCGCCTCTGTACACTGGACAGACTTGGGTCAGAGGCCCATCTTATGTCTGTCTTTACACTAACAATGGAACAATCTGGCGCATAATATAGACATAGGCCTATATGTACTTGACGTTTCAAATACCCTTCCAGTTATGGTACTCTGGATTGATGTTTTTGGTTATTAAGACCAGCCGTTGTTGAAGTCCGATACACAGTGAGCTCTACAGAGGCCGATTTAGCCCACTGAGAATGGCCTGCACTAAGCGCTTCAAGTATAATAAGCATGTACAATGTACCATCTTCTACTCTAGTATGACTTAAGTTTGATCCGCCAACAGCTGACAACATGAGATCAGTTAAAGTGTCACTGGTTATTAAGATCAGCCACTGTGAGGTCCGGTACATANACCTAAGTTAGGTCCGCCAACAGCTGACAAAAAATATATATATGAGAGTGTTATTTTTTTTTCACAAAAAAGATATATGAGAGTGTTGTTTTTTTCAGAGTGTTATTCGCCTCTGTACACTGGACAGACTTGGGTCAGAGGCCCATCTCATGTCTGTCTTTACACTAACAATGGAACAATCTGGCGCATAATATAGACATAGGCCTATATGTACTTGACGTTTCAAATACCCTTCCAGTTATGGTACTCTGGATTGATGTTTTTGGTTATTAAGACCAGCCGTTGTTGAAGTCCGATACACAGTGAGCTCTACAGAGGCCGATTTAGCCCACTGAGAATGGCCTGCACTAAGCGCTTCAAGTATAATAAGCATGTACAATGTACCATCTTCTACTCTAGTATGACTTAAGTTTGATCCGCCAACAGCTGACAACATGAGATCAGTTAACTCTTTCCCTAATTCGAGCCGGAAAATCCGGCTCGGGCCAGAGGTCACGGCAAGACCGCGAGCCGGGAAATGCGGCTCGGTAAATACACATACTATTCTTCTCTCACACAGTACCATTACATAAATAAACATTTTCTTCTTCTTATATGATTCATCCCATTTTATTTGATACATAATTTGCATGCTTTATTTGCTCTGGGCCGCTGTAGCAACGGATTTATGTATTGTAGGTGTGGATAAAAAATTAGGTCATGAAATTGGCCGTGTCTTGAGGTGACCTACTACGGGGATTAGGTCAAGTAGTGAAAGAGTTAAAGTGTCTCTGGTTACTAAGATCAGCCACTGTGAGGTCCGATACATAGTGAACTCTCAAATGGCAGATTAAGCTCACTGAATATGGCTTCTACTAAGCATTTCAACATATTCCGTTCGCTGTAAAAATATGAACTAAATATATCCCCCAGAAGCTGTTGACAACTAGAAATAATGAGAGTATCACTGGTTACTAAGACCAGCCATTGTTGATATGCGATACTTAGTGTAGTTAGCCCAGAGACTATCACATCCACACTCGTGTACATAACTTTTGTTTTTCTCATGATATTTGATATGATATGATATGATATGATATGATATGATATGATATGATATGATATGATATGATTATTCATTTTATAAAGCTTTCAAACGGAAAATTGCAGAAGCAAAATAACTAGAATGTGTCTTTCGCCACCCAGTTCTGAGCCATCAAAAAAATGTGTTACATATATACAGTGCATGGCAACAATGTCTCCGAGGTCAATAGGTCATTATGTTACAAAAGTTTCACACGTCTCTGAAAAAAAAAAGGTCGCTGTTTCATACGCGGTTACACGTTGACGATTAGATTCTTTTGCATCAGTCTTGATTCTATAATCACGGAATAGGACCGATCGTGTGTCTAACCCAATGACTGAATGAACTGCATGAATGCAAGAGGGGTCCTGTCCCAGGAGATAGCCATTTCATTTGACACATGGTGTCAAGATTTGTACGAAATAAGCTGTGTAAAATCTGGAAAGGCATCTATAAGTTGTCTAGCCCTCTAGTGCCCAGCGTATCAGATCTGATACATTTCGTGGAACAAAGAAAAAGCAAACCAAGATCATCACCCAACCATAATAGTGTGAAGTCGCATGAGCGGGCATTAGCCTGGATATGAGACTTATAAACCGCATTATTATTATTATTATCATTTTGATGCTTGTTCCAGCATAGTGGATCTAGAAGTGATCCAAAAACTGGAGCTCGGACTTTTTGTGCCTTGTAAATGGGGCTGGGCACTGGAGGGCTAGAGTGCAAATAGTCAAGATTTATCAAACAGGTTAACAGTCTTCTTGGAGTAATATAATAAGTGTCTAATGCACTACTTTTTTGTTTGTTTGTTTTCCTGACCTTCAGTTTGAAAATACAGCCGTAATATTCACGAACTCGAAGTTCGGACGACTAGCCGCCCCCCCCCCCCCCCCCCCCCCCNATATGATATGATATGATATGATATGATATGATATGATATGACATGATATGATATAATTATTCATTATATAGAGCTTTCAAACGGAAAATCGCAGAAGCAAAATAACTAGCACCCCAAAAAAGTTCCTAAGGTAAATTTAATATGTAAATTTAGAGCTGGGGCCGAAGAATTGGATAGTATTAGTAGCTGATGTTACAATACTGGAGCATAAATTATGTAGTCTTTTTAGCCAGAATGTAGGCTGGTTAAGTAAAGAAACTTGTCCTAGGGTTTTCCCGCATTTCTGACAAGAACAAAATAACGCGAATAGAATGACGTCATCAATTATTGATTTTTTTTTTTTGTACTGGTCAGCCTCTGCTTAAATGTCAAGCGCCTGAGATCGGTCAAGAGCCTTGAACTGCCGTGAGAGTCAAAGTTAATTTCCATCAATGCTTGTCGCTTATTTTTTTGGTCTACTTTTTTAACTCAAATAGTCGTAAATTTACTCGGAAGACGTCAGAACAATGAAGGCTAATTGTAATTCCTAATTAAAAAAAAAAAAGGAATCACTCTTGACATCTAGACAGAGGCTAGAACCAAGCTATGTGTTGATAAAAATAGTGTCCTGTCCTCTCTTCACTTTCTGTTTCGTGACGGGTTTAACAGGCCAAATACTGATTTAGGAGACATCTCGACGCCAGCTTCGCTCTTACTGTGACATCTTCAATGATTACGGAGGATTGAGTTACATTCAGAATTTGATCATGATTTTATATGATAGAATTTAATGCTTCAGTCATTTCTAAACCTGAGCTGGTCTTTGGACCTCCCTATATGGGGTTAGGAGACGGGGGCGAGTAGTAAATGTTTATCCATTATAACAAGGACATGGCACTGAGTGGCTTAAATAGTGGGCTGGGTAAAAACTCGGCAATCTTTTGAAAAACAGAATCACGAGACTGGCATGATTGCTTATATCGAAAACCAGATCCCAGCAGCAACATCAACAGCGGGCAGCAGCAGCAGCAGCAGCAACAGCAGCAGCAGCAGCAGCAGCAGCAGCAGCAGCAGCAAAAGCAAAAGCAAAAGCAAAAGCAGTAGCAACAGCAAAAGCAGCAATAGCAGCAATAACAAAAGCAGCAGCAGCAGCAACATTAGAGATAACGGCAACAACAGTAGCAGCAGCAGCAACATTAGAGATAACGGCAACAACAGTAGCAGCAGCAGCAAAAGCAAGAGCAGTGGCAGCAACAGCAGCATTGACTATAACAGCAACAACAGGGACATTACAATATCGTTTGTATAATCACTACCATCAGCGTCTATAGCAAGACAAACTGAACTGAAACTAGTAACAGTTATAGTAGTAGCTGTAGAAGAATAGTACTGAGAGTAGCAGCTAGTGGATGACTTTAGTCGTATCAACAGCAGGGACAGCGATGGGTACATCGATCAACAAAACGCTGTTCAGGAAAAGAAAGTTTTCACACCCGAGTGCGGTCATGAAAACAACATTGGCATTTCTTTTTCTGGGGTCACAACCCAAACACACTGAGAACCGTCCGGTTAGACAGCTATCCACCTCAGCGTACACCCTTGGCATTTGGGGAGGGAAGGGGGGGAGAGGAGACGGATGTGTGTG
>JAWQUT010000003.1:4099420-4110817 GCA_033807755.1 Ellobium chinense
AGAGAGAGAGAGAGAGAGAGAGAGAGAGAGAGAGAGAGAGAGAGAGAGCCTCTTAGTCTTACATGACTGTATGTGACATGGATAGCCCACTTAGCGCGTATAATGGCGCTAAACACAAAGGCTTTTCATATAGTCTAGTCCGTGTTGGCGTATAATGCCGTATTGCACATTATGCATGATTTAGTATAATTTTGCTTAGAATTTTAGACTTGTCCCCATTGGTAATAATAGAATTTATTTACGAGTTTAGATACATAATGATCTAACATGTTTTATGTGGGTGTAGGTCTCATCATGCCAATTAAAAAGCTGCACAAGATCCTGCACGGATACCTGGCCGTGAAGTTTTGTGAGTCGTATTCAGAAACTGAAGACTGTCAAGTCTAAGGTTTGTGTGTCTGATTCGTGGGCCGGGTGGTTTACGGTGCGGTGTCCTTGGGAAAAGCACTTCAGTACTCTTTCCCACTCGAGTCAGATGTAGATAAGTGCTTGGCCTTAGAGCTGAGGGTGGAGGGGACCATGTCGCTGCACTGCGGTCGACCGACAATGACTTTGCTTTATGTTTCGTTTGTAATCTTATGTATTTATATGTACTGTATATATACTGTTCGATGTAGTCGTTAGAGGAATGAGATGTAAACCATTGTATGACACTGTAAACCAAATTCCGTGCGGGGTCAAAAAAAAGTTCTATTTTTTTACACTGTATCTACTTTCATTTATATGTGTTAAGACGTTATATATCAATAATGACTATATACTTATCAGCCTATATTCTGTCTATACAGGTGGGGGTGGAGGGACGGGAGGTGGCGGGCGGAGGTGGAGCTGAACAGAATTTCTACTGACATGTAAGCTTATATGCATCTCAACTGCCATTGCCTTAGTTATCTGTGTATAAGGTTGAAACAGATTGCTGGAGCCAATGGCGGTCAGAACCTATAACATGTAGTACTTACAGTCCTTACTGAGATACCCATCAAGGTTGCTTCATTGGTACGGAAAGGTAAAGGATATTTTGTTGCCTGGCACTGGATTTCGGGATTTCGAAATTTCCTGAACATTAGGAGCCACTAAAATTAGGATGTTCCTTAAATCAATAGACGAAAGCAGGCAAAGTTTTTCTCTCCAGTGTGCGAAAACAATTCGTGCCCATTTGTTGTTTTAAGATTTTTTATTCTTATTGATGTAAAGAGTCGTATACTTAGTGAAATAAAACAAGGTTTATACGCCTTTTTACGTTAAGAAAGGTGATATCAAATCTACATTTAGGAGAAATCCAATCTCTGAATGAGATATTACAGAACCGGTTAAATTTCACAAGTTGCCTTTGTACAGTTTGCTGTCCACCTTGCATTCTGGGTATAGACTACTAGGTGACTGAAAACTCAACCGTAAGCGAAACAGAGGGAGACAAAATTAGATCATGCTAGATAGATCTGCATAATGGAAGAGTGAACATTACACTGGAGAACTACTGAGGTGAACATCTGACACCGACAGACAGTAGAGGCCATGAGCGACTGTAGTCTGTGTCAGTCGGCCAAAAAAAGTCTCTACATTCCATATTTTATCATGTAAACAGGGCCTATTTCTGGTGATATGAAAGTGTGTAATAATTCTCTGGTATGTCACACGTTACATAAATTTGACCTTTGACCTGCTTACGAATACTTTGATTGGAAGCCCTGGAAACCTCTAGGCGCATGAATATGTGACGTCGTTTCTTTTGTAATTATTTTTACTGCCGTAGGGGGTTTCCCTCTGTCTAGATTTTATTTAAAAATTTAATTTAGTCTGCCTGTCTCGTCGCTTGTCATCGTTCTCTTCACGTTTCAGTTTCAGTTCAGTGAATATTTGAATTAAAAGTACTTGAAATGTCACAGAGTTTCTGTGGTTTAAAGTTTCATCGATGATTTTCAGCTGTTTAGATCTACTTTGTGTCGCGTAACCGTGTGGCTCATTCAGTTCAGCTTTGATTGATATGTCTCAAATAGAGTGAGAGCCACTTCAGGGTCTTTTTTACGATTAAAAGTTCAATTTTTTTATTAGTTAGAATTTATACGATAAAAAATATCGGGTACAATAGAAGTGCTCTTCATTAAAAAAAAAATTGGATATTATGTCGATGCGGCAACGTAGAGAAATGACATTATGCAAGATCTGGTGGTAACCCTGTTTAATGCCCACCAAAAATCTCCACACTTTTCAACAAGACAACGCCAGGGCACAAACTGCACGTGCTTGTTTGGAATTTCTTGGATTCAGCAGTTTGCTCTGTCACAGTGGTCAGCATATTCTTTAAACTTGTCGCCAACTGAAAAATTTTGGGATGAGCTGGAGTGTCGAGTCCAAACTCCCAGTGACTTAAATGGCCTTAGTCAACTCCGTGTTGCTCCGACCCAAGAGTGTAACAATATGCCACAGCAATCAATCATGAGACTGACAAGATCAATGCGAAGGAAACTTCATGCTTGCTTTGACACCAGAGGTGAAGATATTCTATACTGAGGTTTGGAAATAGGGGAGGTAAAGTTTTTATCACAATAAACAGTATCTTTTCAAATGAATTTCTTTGTAATTTTTATATGACTTAGCAAACATATCAAATTATGTGTGCAAAATTTGAACTCGATCTGGCTATTTTTGAAGAAGTTCTGGATCATTTACATGGCGGGGAATTTTTTGCTACAGAATGTCTTTTCAGTAGTTTGCTACCCTCCTAACATTTCTGAGAGTCTTAAGCGATTGCAGTACAAATTGGTTTGTGGGGTGGATGTTGTTTGTCCAGGTGCTTCTCCACAATCTCCATTGATCCCCACGCCCACGGCCAGGAGGGTCTGACGGACAGAGGACTCACCAAAGTAAAGACTGAATCGACTGAAAATCAATAAGATTCTCGAGGGAGTTAAATTAGACGAGGTGAGGGCGGAAAATGGCGAGGCGCACTCGATAACTAAATAGCACATCATTAATTGGTGAAATCGACAGTGGCACAAGATTTCAGTCTGGCTACACGTAGAGAAACACCAGGATTCTCCCAAAGAGAACAAGACTGAATGATGTGATTACACAGTACATTACTTATAAATACCTACATCGCGTTCCAAAAACAAGGTAGACGTCTTATACCCATAAAAAGAAATACCTCAAATTTTGTGTGCGACCAATTGTCTTGATCGCTGCTCAAAATGCGGTGAAATTTCGTAGAATTGTTTATTTCTTTTGTTCTGAACACGTTCCTGGTATGGGTTCCAAATGTCAAAATGACTTTTACATATATTTTTTAAAAAAAATAGTTTATTCGAAAAACCCACCCACGTGTGCCATATTTTTTTGTACAGTTCACGCGAAATCACACGTCGTAAGTGGAAGAACAGGCAAGCACTGTTTTCACTGGCTGACCAAGTTCAAAAGTCACATCCCCTTTCTGTCCTCAGCAACTGGGCTAATGCAAATCCAAGTTTTCCTGGAGTGTTTTATTAAATTTGTCAGCTCACTCTGTCCTGGCTATGCATAGCGTGTGCAAATTATCCAAAAACGTTTTTATTTACTCCAGGCAAAATTTGAGCGGGCATTACTTGGTCTAGTGAAATTGATACCTTTTTTTTTTAAAGGGGTATAGCATTTCTTCTTCCGGGTTTGGGTCACATCATGGGCATGGGAAAAATTAATGTATCACAGCATTAGTACTGGGTATAGAGAGAAGCAACGGGGTCAAAAGGACACAAATTGAGCGCAAGAAGGTGATTAGAATCACTACTGAATGCGCACGAAATGGCACATGTTTGCTGCCCGCAGCGAGATTCTTGACAATGCAGAGAAGAGAAATTTTGGCAAGAAAAAATATTTTGTTTAAAAGTCACTGCTAGTTATGATATCTATGCTGACATTTATTTCACCATAATGGTGGTGACACTAATGTCACATCAACTTCAATGTAGTACATCTGTCTATAATCGGAAAATAAATGAGCTGAAGAGTTTTTTCAGTGGCACTGTCAGTCTAAAACATAAGTTAAGTAAGTAAGTATTCAGTCTAGAATTCATATAGGAGAAAATTCTTAAGATAAATTCTTAAGATACGTAAGTCAGAAGCCGAAATACAAAACAAATAATAATAATATCGCGCATTTTCGTTTATAGTAGGTGTTAGACTCTAGGCCTTGTTCCATGGGATGCTATGTAGAGAAAAGACCTCAATGCCACCATGAGAGTAGGGAACAGGATACTCTCTTGAGACTCACCCGAAGAGGAAAGAGCAGGAAGGCCGTCCTCTGTCACACGGAAGACATTTAGTTTGACCACCCGCACATACGTCTCTCTAATATGTCGGCCGAAAGTGGCCTTGACATTTCGTCCGTGATGAAGTTTACGGTGGTATATCGGGTAACTTATTAATGAAATATGACTTATTGTGTCAATGTGGGCAATTTATCGAGGGTTTGACGTGCAGTTCTCGTAAATAGTTAATGACCACGTCAGGGCGTGGGATAGCGGTGGTAATGATATCTCAGTCGTAGCGTTAGTAGGGTATATAAGAAAGGCCAGGCGGCAGCTGACATTCTCTCTGCTCCCCTCCTTCCCCTCCTCCCTCAGAGCTTAGGCAATCAATCATGGATGACCACTAACAAACAGTGCACACTACAGAATTTAATCCAGAGTGAAATTCTGCTTGACCTTAATCCTGTATGAAAGACAGTTGTGTGTTGCCCTCAAAACGTATCCAGAACAGATTCAAACAGACATTTCCCAGCTGGTCCTTGAGCACTCCAGGAGCCTAATTGGTAAAAAAAAATGGACTATCCGAGTCGATAAGAACAGATTGTGTAGAAATAATCATATAACATGAAACCACACCACAAAAGTGGTGAAATTCAGTTTTGAATTTGTAAAAAAATAATTGGTGCAGGCAGTGTTTCCCAATGGCTTCAGCGGATTTCATTTGTGCAGACCTGTGATCTGCAAAAGAAGGCCAAATTTTTAACCCCTTTTCATGTAATTTAAAATTGTGAAAAATTTAACCAAAGGACCCCCACCGTAAACAGTATATAATCTGAGGACAGTGGTGGCACCAGACCCGCAGACTAGTCTTGGCCATCTCGGAACGTTCCTGTGGTTCAAGAAGAAATTTTTATTACATGGCTCAAAGAAGCTTTTACAATTTGGCTCCTGCAACCTTAATAAAAAGCCTGTTTCGGATGCTTTCCGATTTCAGGTCAGACCCTTTGCAACGGATATAGACCATCCTTCTTTGTCATCTCCTATGAAGCTCACTTCCTGTTGAAGCAAAAGAGTATGTGCCTGTGTTATCATATCTCGCTTTCGAAAGTCAAAGACACATCAGCCAGTAAAAGCGAAGGCAACGGACCATATTAGCCAGTCATATTTCTCTGACAGTGGAAAAGTGGAAAGTAGAAACAACGATTTCTAGAGTTGTGGTTTGCGATGCCCGGATGACCGCCCATACCTAATAACTTCATTGAGAGTGGTCCATCGTGGTATGCTGTAAAAACACTGTCAGCTTCCAATTAAAAGGGCACTGTATTCCGCATAATTACAACTTTTCGTGAAAGAAAAAAATTGCAGTTTCAAAGAATAGCGATTAATGAGAAACTTCTTTCTAGAGCATAAACCATTCTGTTATCTGAAAGATATTGTGATGGAATGTGAGTAGCGTGTAAGCCGATTACGATAAAATGGCATCGACCGTGAAAAGCATTATAGGGATAGCAAGCTGGCCATTTCCTGTAATGAACGATACCTGAATTCGGCGATGGAAATATTCTTATTATCGGAATTCTTATAAGAAAGGTTTATGGAACACTGCCCTAAACGATAGGCCTATAGATTTAATATCTCGCTCTTTCTCCCCTAACAGAGGGGCAGTCCAAAACTGCTAATGCAGTGAGCTCAGTTCATCGATATCATTACTTCGGAGAGAAAGAGAAAATCGCCTTTCATGCCTGCTTCTCTCAATCTCCTCAGAACGAAAGGGATATCTTTTTGCAGTTAAAAGCAATGACGAAAATAACACTAGCTTAGACTGTCCGCAAATCTACGTGAAAGTTTGGTTGAATCAGTTTATTGGCCTGGGTCTTATTCTCTTGCACCTGAAATATCTGCCAAATTGCATCCGCACTGAATCAAACTGCATATCGAAGGGAGGAAACAGATAGCCTTAAGCAGGCGGAAACATTAGCGTGTTCAATGGCTGGATTTTTAAACCGCTGACCGGAATTCAGGCCTATCGATGCATCGAAAATGGCATCAATGTGTATTGCGGGTTGGCGACATAAATCAATTTCCACGAAATATGTTCGTGGCATCGGTGAGCACGAAGCCCCGCAAAAGGGCAGAGTACTCACACATGCAAACTTTCAGGGGAATTCCAATAGCGATAAGAGAGTTAAGCCATACACAAGATTGGAGCTTGGAAACAGGGGAAAGTTGGGGGAGAGGGGAATATGGAAAGGGAACAGAGAATACGAAATGTACAGAAGCGAAATGCCATCATTGGCAAGAGATTTATACTCTAAAAACCCAGCAGCTAGCACGTGAGCAAACAGCAAGCATAACTGCTACAGACCAGCAGGAATGAACGAAAATATTGTTCACCTGGAGCCTTTGGGATCTCTGTCAGTGACGTCACTTTAGTAGGGATTAATTCTGCTTTGAGAGAGAGAGAGAGAGAGAGAGAGAGAGAGAGAGAGAGAGAGAGAGAGAGGAAGGGCAGAATGTGAAATGCTTGTTGAAATTATTGTTATTTTGCTCATTTGCAGCAGGTAGTTGTCTGAGCTCAATAAACATACTGTTATTGTTATTGTTATTGTTATTGCTATAGATTTTTTTGTTGTTCCGTGAGGGAGGAGGCAGTGAGAAGACAGCAGTAGTCTACTAAAAAAATGCCAGTTCGCTCTCGTATAGAGGCCTTGTTTGTTGTTTTTGGTGTTTTTGTTGATGTTGTTGTTGGTATTGTTGTTGTTGTTGTTGTTATTATTATTGCTATAGTTATCATTGTGTTTTTTTTTGTTGTTGTTGTTGTTTTGTTGTTGTTTATGTTGTTTATTTTGTTGTTGTTGTTGATGTTGTTGTTTTTGTTGTTGTTGTTGTTGTTGTTGTTGTTGTTGTTTTGTTGTTGGTTGTTGTTGTTGATGTTCTTGTTTTTGTTGTTGTTGTTGTTGTTGGGTACCTAGTGATAGGCAGTGGAGAATATTGTCAGAATGCTAGTGTTGTTATTATTATTATTGCTATAGTTATCATTGTGTTTTGTTGTTGTTGTTGTTGTGTTGTTGATGTTGTTTATGTTGTTTATGTTGTTGTTGTTGATGTTGTTGTTGTTGTTTTTGTTGTTGTTGTTGTTGTTGGGTACCTAGTGATAGGCAGTGGAGAATATTGTCAGAATGCTAGTGATAAAGGTCTTTGAATTATAGCGGCGCTGTATATTCCTCAGGGATTTGAGAAAATTCTAGAGTGATCTGGCTTCCTGGGATAATAACAGTGCGAAGTCGTATGAACGGGCATTAGATTGGATATGAGACTTATGAAGCGCATTATTATTATTATTACTACTACTGAGTCCGGGTTTTTTTTACCACCAAACCTTGTATTTGTGAAATACGACTTTATTCGTCAGCAAAGACAATGTTGCCATCCCCTCAGACAACCACAATTAAAATGAAGCCTTTGGCAAATTTATGTCTAGACTCCGTTAATGAACACAAAAACTGGATTCGTTAACGAATAGACGTTAACTTTCATTTTTATCGTCATCAGCAGAAACACTAGATTCACTGTAANGGGCACAATGTAGGGGCACAAGACTCGCAAGTCACCCTTATCTTTGCTACAGATCTGAGAGTAGCGAGTTTGTGCTAGACTGTCTGTGATAACTTGGACTCTCTGCTGTCAGACATCGGCAATGTCTAAGGACAGCACTGTAACGATAAAGATACAGTCATTTAGTCAAAGACAAACCATGGACAATATCGATATTTCGACTAAATCGGTGCCGTTGTTAGAGAAAGCCCAGACATCTCGGGTGGGTCTTGGCATAAATGTCATTGTTACGAACAAAAGCGTACAGCTCGTTGTCTTTCCAATCTTCACTCTTCATCTTCCTCGGAAAACAGTAGAATCAGCCCCGATCCATTCCACGGAAAACGGTTCCGTTTACATATAGTAATATTTTATGTATTCTGTTTCACATCGGCCATCATATCATATATCACATTATGATAATGTTGATGCCTTATGTTTATTGTTAATTACTTTGATATTAATATTAGGGTGCTCATATTATGTTTTTATAATCTGATCACAATAAAGTTTCTTGTATATGATCCTGGTTCTTTGGTCCTGGGTTCGATTTCCGACCACGGTCATGTTGTAAGTGCCTTGGGAAAGCATTTCATTCACATTTTCCTCAGTCCACCCGTCTGTAAAATGGGTACCTGGCTATAGGCAGTGGAAGATATTGTCAGAATGCTAGTGATCAGCGCCTATAAATGGCAGCGGTACTGTATGCTCCCCAGGGAGTCGAGAAAGTCCTAGAGTGATCAGGCCTGCTGGGGTAATAATAGTGTGAAGTCGCATGAGCGGGCATTATCCTGGATACGAGACTTATAAACCGCATTATTATTATTATTATTATTATTATTATTATTATTA
Organism: Ellobium chinense; assembly: GCA_033807755.1. Classification (NCBI taxonomy): domain Eukaryota; kingdom Metazoa; phylum Mollusca; class Gastropoda; order Ellobiida; family Ellobiidae; genus Ellobium; species Ellobium chinense. The sequence continues at coordinate 4,108,090 of JAWQUT010000003.1, forward strand.
TCTGGTGTTACCGCAGTAACCAGCTAGACCAAAGTTGCCGTTAAAACATCGCATTAGGTAACTCAGTAACAAGTAAACCCGTTACGTTATCAACAAGGAGGTTATAAAACTATAATTATAGTACTTGTTTCGAAATATATCTATTTTACATTCATAGATCAAGTATTATTCTATATTAAAATTATTGAGATGGAGCTCTGTAAGGTTGGCAAGGGTGGCTGGATACTTGGTCGTATTTACAATCTTCTAGAGCTGGATACCTTATTCGGAATCTTCCAAAGAAAACAAATTTACTATAGACAACAGTTAAAACGAACCCGCGTGATCAAGACATGTTAACTTTAAACATTCCTGATTTAGACACAGACGCCTCAAAAAGAGGAAAATAAACGGGGAATCTTGTTTCCTTTCGTTACAGCCGAACTTTCGGTTTAACCGTTTTCGTGTAAAACGTTGTCTACTTAATATTTTGTATCCTAGAAGAAGAACAGCAGGAAGTTATCATGACTTCAAATATCCGTACAGTGTATATAATATCCATTTACAAAGCGATACTTTTTATCGGGGTTTTAGTCTACGTCAGTTGCATGTTCACAAAGATTGGGTGCTTCACAAACTCAAGTAAGTAATCGCAAATGGGATGAAAGATGGCCAGATGTGGCAGCGCTCCACATTTTATAGTGTGTGTGTGTGTATGTGTGTGTGTGTGTGTGTGTGTGTGTGTGTGTGTGTTTGTGTGTGTGTATGTGTGTGTGTGTATGTGTATGTGTGTGTGTGTGTATGTGTGTGTGTGTGTGTAGTGTGTGCGTAGTGTGTGTGTGTGTGTGTGTGTGTGTGTGTGTGTGTGTGTGTGTGTGTGTGTGGTGTGTGTGTGTGTGTGTGTGTGTGTGTGTGTGTGACAATACAGACAAATATCATGGAGCGATGATCATGTTGCAATGACTACTGCTGACTATCTAGTCTCCCGCGGTATTTGAGATGAATACATAAGTGACCCTCTTGATACAGTTGCAGTGTCTTATGTCGGACAATCTCCCTTTGTGTTTGTACGGGAAAAAATGACCTACGAGGCATTCTATTAACCTTTGTCTGGCGCATGAGAAGGCCTGTCAAAAAATGTGAAGAATTACTAGTATTGATTTCGACAGAAGTATCACAGTTAAACAACAAAATGATGGATGATGATAATGTTGAAATGGGATAGTCAATTCTACGCAAGTGGTTTTTTGTTGGTGGTTTTGTTGTTGTTGTTGTTGTTGATGTTGTTAAATCAACACTTTCAATTCCACAGACATTTGTATTTGATCGTGACTTGCACATTATAGAAACTATGTTTCAGTTAACAGGATTTTGTGTCTTATATGTAAAATTCATTGATAAATCGCGACTCCTTTAAAAAAAAAAATTTTATCAATGCTACGAAAGGTGTTATGTTTAAGTGGCATCGTCAGTAATTTCATTACTGGATCGTCGTAACAAAGAAGGACTTTCCCATTCGATAGAACGACAACAAACAACAACAACAACAACAACAACAACAAAAAATAAAAAATAACAACAATAACAACAACAGCAGCAGCAGCAGCAGCAGCAGCAACCACAACTAATAGCATTTCTGCTCCTACCTACCCGGCAAGGACAATGTATGCATGTGTTTGTTCCATGGGCGGTAGAGACAAGCTAGCTCCGCAATGGGAAGCCATGTCAAACCCTCGGCCGAAAAAGGGACCAAAACACACACACACACACACACACACACACACACACACACACACACACACACACACAAACACTCGTACACACATAATTTGAGTAGACAGTGCGAAACTAAATCTGATTCCTTGGCGTGCAACACCACTGGGGCGGAGGTCAGGCCATGGCATGTCTAGGGTTGAAAAGGATGCTACAACAAATGACACAATAATACCGTGGACGGTGATGAAACGAGGAGACAAAGCTAATAAAGAACAAAGAATACTTTGATCTTACTGAAAGAAGATACTTGTCGCTCTGAGCGACGAAACGTCATTAAGTCGAAATGTCATCAAAGTCTGACAGGGATTGGATGACGCGTTTCTAGAGCATTTTGTCTGGGATGAGGAAGAGAGGGGGATAGGCTAGGAGGGGGGNNNGGGGGGGGGGTGGTGAGGGAGAGGGAAGTGGGAATTGTTATTTGACATACGAACAGAAATAAATTGCTAGTTTCTAGATCAGCGAGCGGATAGCGCGTCTGGTGTGGATGGTCGGTGGGAATATGGGAATAAAGAGGACATCTGTCGTCATATCATAAAAAGGCACATATTATGCAATACAATTTCTATTGCATATGTGTCTTTTAATCAAAAGATGGCAGATATCCTCCGGCGATCACACTCTCTTCTTTTTTGGATTTAACCCCAGATCTTCATCAGTCAAAGATTACCCCACCCTCCTCCTCTCCACCCTCATCCCCACTGAAGAAAAAAATAAAGGAGAAAAGTCTGTTTCTCTCTCCATAGCTACTTTTATCGTTCTGAGCTTATTGATTTAAGGGAAATGTCCTTAATCGGGTGGCCTTCCCATTAAACGCCAGCTCTGAAGTGGCACAGTCGTTTGCTTTCCTTTGAATAGCAGAACAACTGTACCAAGATCCAGCCTAGCTTCTGAAGCTAATTACCACTCAGTAGCCGCCATCACTTATGGCTGATGACAGCAACTAAAGAGGTTATTAAATAGAACTAGACATGTA
>JAWQUT010000003.1:4110845-4123420 GCA_033807755.1 Ellobium chinense
GTGGGGGTTGGGGGGTGGGGACGGAGGGGGGAAAGCAAACGCCTCCTTGCCAGGTCACAGGTTTCTGAGAAACTGGAACATAGAGGCATTATGACATGCCGAAGCAACTTTCATTCTGTTCTTATGCCGAGGGCATTAAGTATCAATTAAGATATAGGCAAATTTTCTTTAAGACCGAACAACTCTTTAAAAGCACAATTTATACAGCAAATAGAAAAACTAGCCCTGTATGTATTTTATATAATGAATCTGATTAGTTGAGAACTGTAAGAATCGAGTATGCATGTTATTTCGTTGCTTATCCTTAGTAATATTTTTAAAAAATTTGACATTTGTATTGTTTCATATTATGCATATTACAATTAAAAGGACTGCAAATAAAGAGTCATTGTCAATGTCATTGTCATTGTCATTGTCATTGTATACTCTAGACATTATATACATATTAATGTGACTGGTATGTGATGCGTTTCTTTCCCTTTGTGCTAGACTTAACCTTCATGATTATCCACCCAAAAGGGTTTTTTCAGAGCATTGCTATATATTATATAAATACTACAGCATTAGTTATGAAGTCTGATTGCGACTAACATTTTTGAAATGTTCATGTATATCAGTACTGATTACGCCTGTATTTTTAAAACGTCTTGAGATTCACTTACCCTTTCTCAAAAAAAAACACCCCAAAACAACAGTACCTTCTGCAGGTATGTTAAGAACTAAATGCTTATATAAGAATACGGCATTGTAGAATATGGAGGGGAAACTGAAAATTCCACGTTGTTGCACTAAATGATCTATACCAATTGTAGCATGCTGTACTTTTGTAAAATTTCGAAACAGCCAAGTTCTATGTTGTTGGCCAAGTCGCACTGACTGGTCTAAATACAAAGTAAAGTTATTCATGCATGTGGGACAGTATAGCTCACCAATTCAATTAAATTCACTTCAGTTCTATTCAATTCAATTCACCAGTCTATTTCCATTGTAACAATGTTGCAAAATATGGACATATACATTATGATATGCACTATATAATGACTGTGTGTTTCTAGTAAATTGCCCAGACCTGGCAAGTACTGGGTGTAGTCTTATTTTGTTTTTAATAATCAGTTCTGTGGCATTTCTATAGTACTCCCACCTTGGAGCTCAGTGGGTTCTGATGATACATGAAAATATCGATAAATTAGTCGGGACGACACTTGTTAAACCAGTGCCCTTTTTCAAAAAATCTGTTTCCTGTGACGCACACAATCCTCCAAAGGATAACTATGGCCCCCGGTTGTCTGGCCGCTCTCGTCGTTCCACGAGAATGCCCGTATGATGACAAGTTACAAGGGTAACCCACATTCACAGGGAGTCTCTCATCATGCCACCCGCAAGGATTTTTCTCCTACAGTAAGATAAAAGGACTTTAAAGAAACTGTTCTCCTACCTAGGGGTAAAAACACTTCTCGTAAGTTGTTGGGGGAATTTTTGAAATATATGATAAATAAATAAAATATCCGCTTTTCTTCGTTCTAACGATAAAATTATAGAGTCCTCCCCNCCCCCCTCCACCAACCTCCTAAATTTACTTCAACATTGTGAGTAGGAAATGCACTGGAAAAACAATCACTGTCGTTGTGAGTGAGAAGCAAATGACCAGAGTGGCAATAAGGCATAAGCGTAACAGATAGCGGAAAATATTAATAGCTCTCTGGTCAACGTAATGATTGGTCGAAGTATGTCAGGAGGCTATAACAGGAATTAGTTCACGTCATAGGATGGACTTTCAATCCAAAAGAAAATCATTCCCCTTAGCCCAGGGACTTTTTTTTTTTTGCGTACTATGTTCATAACCTAGCATTTTTTTTTTTGGGGGNGGGGGTTTTTTTTTTTTTCACAAACCCGTCATCGTCATGAGAGTAGTGGGTTGCAGATCTACTGTCGCATGACAAAAAGGCACAGATGCACTATAAATCATTTTGCATTCCAGCATTTTTATCTTAAGACGGCAAATATGCACACGGCACACTATCTCTTCCGACAGTTAGCATGGGTATAATCTTCAGGGGTGTGTCAGCTTCTCGACTTTCTTTACGGAATTTGTCAGACTTTCGGAGTTTGACCCCTACCCCTAATCACCAGCATAAATCCTTGCGAAAGTCCTATGATATAGTTCCCCACACCTAAATCATAACTCAGAGCATATTTAGGCTGTCTGACACTTGCACCGAGTACATCTCACTGTTTGTCTTCCTTCATGCACAGTGTTACAGGGTTAGAAAACAGAAAGCACACATGAGAGAGTTCATAGACAATGCCCAATTTCTACTTCAACGTGGGTAATCACACTACTTGCGTCTGCAGACAGAAGGTCAGCCGGTCTATTGCGCATGTGCGGAAAAAGCAATCAGCTGTGTTTACATGATCTCGAGTGAAGCCGTGTGAGTGTAGGTTACCGGTAGCCTAGACTAGTCTAGTCTACATCTCTAAATTATCAGGAAATTCGATTTCTAAGTGTGCAGTCTTATTGCACAGTCACTGTGTTAATCAAACTGATCCACAATCCCACATTTGTCGTTAATTGCTGAGATTTAGACTATATTCACAGCTGACCCAACATTTATTACGCGCTGTCTGTCTTATTCTTTCGATATTTTATGTCTGACCCGTTTTCCAATGTAAGCACGGCTGATTGCTGTTTCCGCACATGCGCATTAGGCCGGCTGACCTTCTGTCTACAGACGCAAGTAATCACACTTATTATCGGAGATTCCTTGCGAAAGTCTTATGATATAGATCCTCACACCTAAATCATAACACAGAGCATATTTAGGCTGTCTGACACTTGCACCGAGTACATCGCACTGTTTGTCTTCCTTCATGCACAGTGTTACGGGGTTAGAAAACAGACAGCACACATGAGAGAGTTCATGGACAATCAGAATGTCTAAGAACTGCCCCAAATTTTTTTTGAGTCTTCCTTTAACCGTAACCCTTAACCAGGCCGAAGTGTTCTGATATATTATTATTGTTTCCGAAATCTGCTATAGTTTCGGGATCAGCAAGAGTGCAGTGCTGTCACAAATCTTAAAGAGGTGAGGCAAGTACCCGATACCCGATATTGCTACGCGAAAAAAAAAAGTCATTACGACATAATTCAAAAAAGCAATGACAAAGACAGAAAAACAAACTTAAAAAGAAAAAAGCGAGAGCAATGACACTGGGAGCGAAGACAGACCTCATTTCAATAGCCGCAGTCTTAAGTAAAGATGCTTTCAGGATCTGCTTTTGTGATTAATCAGCTGGAGCTGCTGGGAGATGGATTGTCCTTATAGGCCCCTGTGCACCAGCTAATGCTGACTCTTCAGCGTAGACTTAACGCCTGACAGCTGTTGGTAACTGGAACAAAAATCTGTTAATTCTATGCCCAGTTCTTCTCGCATTCATTAAGTAAGGCGACGAATGGAAGGACCCATAAGAAGCTTTGATGTTTCCATTTACATGGAAAAGAAAGGAAGGGAGAAAGAAAGAGAGAAAGAGAGCAAGAAAGAAAGAAAGAAAGAAAGAGAGAGAGAAAGAAAGAAAGAAAGAAAGAAAGAAAGAGAGAAAGAAAGAAAGAAAGAAAGAAAGAAAGAAAGAAAGAAAGAAAGAAAGAAATGGAATCCTTTCTCCAATTGTGCCCTCTATCTTGGATGGTTCAGTCTCAGCATTCCCTATATCTTGAGAGACTCCATTATTTTTATCCCTCTCTTTCGCTTCTTTCCAACCCCCAACAGATATTCAGATAACTTTCTGTTGTCAGCATTTCCATCACCTTGTCTTTTTGTCCAACGTGACTTTGGAATCTCTTCATTATTTTGTGAGAAACAGTATCAGATTTTCGATACTTTTTTTTTTATTCCTGTTTTCGTTTGGCAACAGCAAATTATTCTGTGGAGAACCATTTTTTTTGGTCCCTAATATGTAATGTTCATTTTGACAAATGAGGTCGAATTCTGTCTCTAATCAAGCCATGTACTACTTCATACGCCAAAAGAGACAAAATAAAATCTATGCTGAGCTATGCTGAGCCAATCTATCTATCCAAATAGCGGGAACGAAAATAATCACCTCAGTTTATTTACATATTTCCAATATTCTGTTCTCATTGTTCTAATATCCTGCAGATGGACAATGACTGACCTCAAAATCACACGGTTCGATTCTGGAATAATGGCAAAAGTAGGTCATACTTTTATTGAACCAGGGCTAAAATCGAACAGGACGAAATTATGTCACTCTTTTGATATCATACTTGCTACACAAGGAGATTAAGTTTTGTCCTGTTTGGGTTTTGCGGAACCAGGACATGAACACTGAACAGTAGCGGACGTTAAAATTTTTACATTATACTTTTTTCGTTTATTCAAGTTTAATTCTCTTCGTTTATCTATTTAGGCTTTTTGTATCTTCCCCAGAATCTAGAGCTCACTCACTATTTGGGGACCCCAATGGCATTAAGAGCCTTTCAAGGAACGATATTAATGACTGAACCATCCAAGATGGAGGACGCTATATGACTAAGAACTCGACATGCCCTTGCTTGATACTCTTTTTTCCTTCCCTCTTCATCTTTGTTAGTCATCAAAACATAGGCCGGCCCGAACAATCACATATTTTACAACCACACAATAGCCATTAAACACATCTTTTCATCAGTGTGTCAAGCGAAACAGTACCTTGAGGTGCCCGATAGGTCAAACCCATACATACATACATCGTCTAGCAGTAATTCTCTCCCATGTTTCTCTCATCTTCTTTTTCTTAAAATACATAATAATTTGCTGGTTGTGTACCAGATTGCGAAAGGGGGAGAACTAGGGGTTGGACTCTTAGCCCCACCCCCTCACAACTCTATACCCCTTCTATACCCCTTCCTACCCTTTCCGCAGACCTTGACATTTCTATGTTGGCAGTAAAATGTCATCCTCCAGTTAGCTTAACCACGTTATTCGCAAGCATTCCCGCCTTAGGAAGCCTCTTCCGCAAGGTTATTGCGCTATAAAAAATGGCACTTAATCTGAGAAGACGATCATAACGAGGAAAACAATAACCATGCCTGCCCGGTTTTTGTTGTTATATTTAAATCTAGATTAGTTGGTTGGGGATGTTCCATGCATTACTTCCTGGTCTATAACCCAGTGGTCACTCGGGTCGTAGGACTGGGCCATGTTCACGAAATGAAGTGCGGGCATAGTTGGAGATCTATTCGATTACGCCCGTAGTGAAAGAAAACCAAGGCAAGGCGATCCGATACCAACCGTTAGATAGATCGAGGTTGCCACCCTTCATCATTTTAATTGATGAATTCGCCCAGAACTGTGTCAAACAATGAAAACATTTGATTCAGATTGCATTGGTTGATGGGATTTCTCGATAAATCGTATTCTGATTTACTTTGTATCACTAATGTTTTGATACCACTTCCTGCTTCATCCACACGTTTGACTGTAAACAGAAACAAAACAACTCCGTGCTATCTAAGCTTGCGTCAGCGTCAATTCATTCAATACTTTCCTGATCCACCGGATCTGGGTTTCAGCCCCTTTGGCGGTAAGTCATATTTCACTAAATAAAATGGTATCTGGTATTACCCTCACTAAAATTCATGACTGAAAATGCTATGAAAATCAATCCCACGAAATGCACGAAGCTAGTAGTCTGATTGCACTTTGCCACCATCCTACTCACATGAGGTGAGTGGCCCAAATTTTCTCGTGGGGCTAAAAATGACTGTTTCCTCTTTGGGAAATAAGAATAGGTGAACATGTCCAGTATTTTCTTACGCTAAATCTGTCATTATGATATTCTTGTTCCCGGGCCGAATGGTAGGACTTAGCACCACTAGTCCGTAATGACGCATCAGCACTTACAATCGTAAGTCCAGTTTTCACAAAATGGACTTACGACTGTAGCCAATACCGCTCACGACTCTTATCCTTTGGAGGAAAAAAAAAGCCGTATGACTGTGCCAGGTAATTTGTTCTGCAGAAGCTTTGACGTGAAGACAGCTATCCAATCTTAATGATAATCATTTGATATGGCCTCCCAGGAAATGATAGGAAGAATAGGTCTATTATCATTGACATGGAAAAGGGGGTGTGAGCTACAAGAATGACTCCTAGGTCAATGAAATAAGAAATAATATATTGTAGTACTTGAACTATTGTAAATGTCAGAATTCACGCGAAGCAAGTCTTTCAATGATTATGATATTTAATCGATATGGCCTTCCGGGAGTGCCTGGAAATAAAAGCCATGTAGAACCGACATGGAAGCAGTGTATGAGCTTCAACATTTCTGATCAATAATCGACAATAAAATAAAATATTTTTGTAGACTTTAGAAACTATGCTATTATCTCGGTGCAATAATGAAGTAACTGTCAATTTTCAAATTTCACAGGGGATCGTTACAAAAATGCTTAAATGATTCATATTTCAATTCATGACCATACATTTGTGCTGCCGCAAACTGTTCAGAGCACGTGCTTAAAATTTTAACAATCAAAGAAATCAATAAAAAATAAATGAATAAAAACAAAATTGAAAACAAAATGCAGATACAGAGTTATTGCATGAAGGCGATGGTTTGAAGTAAATCATTTAGTCATAACAAAATGAAATCAATATGGCCTCCCGGAAGGGCGGGGGGAAATGTAGGCGTATGGAAACCTGACTTGAAAGAGTCAACAACAATGACTAATCAATTTCCTAGAAGAAGAAAGACAGTTGTCAGTCATCATTAGAGACCACGTGACTTGAGCCATTGAACCACAGCAGTTAATAGGCTGTTGTTAATTGGTCAACTCCAGAGAAGCTCTCTTCCGGTTTCAGCAAAACAGTAGCTCCATTGCGTCAACAAATCTCACTTTCAAAACTGAAAAAAATGCATCAGCCAATCAAAGCTAATAACAGTCCAGATCAGCGAATGATACTCCTCTGACAATGAAGAATAAATCAGAGGTGGAAGAAAATGATTGCTGGAATTGTGGCTTGAGATGCCTGGATGACCGTGCATGCAAAACAAGCCAGGGTGATCTATGTAGATCTTATGGTTTTCCGGAGATGCCAGGAAGTATAAACCCATTAAAATTGACAAAGAGGCCGCAAGTCTGAGCAGTAGTTATAAATGGCCAGTCATCAAGAACAAATTAGTGCTTGTTTTAAAATTGAAGGGTTTCATGGCAAAACGCGTTATCCACCAATATGAATTTTTAGCTTATTCTACATACTTCATGTAGCAGTAGGAGTATTTAGTATACATGTATATTTCCATTCCATAGAAGGACATTATTTTGATCGATATTATTTAAGACTTAAATTTGGCCTTTCACATAAAAATATGCTTTGAATCTGGTCTGTTTTGCCACAACCCCCGAATGGTGTATAACGCGTTAATCAGATGTCAGTTCTCTGTGCATAAAGGTGTTTGTTTGTTTGTTTGTTTGTTTGTTTGTTTGTTTGTTTGTTTGTTTGTTTCTTCCTTTCTTTCTTTCTTTCTTTCTTTCTGTGAGTTAGGTTTTAACACCCTTCGTCAGCACAGCTAGGCTTGTAGTAGAGCTATGCTAGACCCCCCTCCCCCTCCCCCCTTCCCNCCCCACCCCTACCCACTTTCCTCTCCCCATCCCAGAACCCAGACAATAAAGGCCCACTCCTGAATGTGCCAAAAATACCCAGGGAGAAAGCTGCCGCTGACAGTATTCGAATCAGCAACTTTTCGATGGTCGCACCATGAGACAGCTTAAGTGTCCCACCTCATCACCCTGCCTACAAAGGCCTCATTTGAGAAACAGATTCAGATACGATAGCTGGAATAGCAATTTTACAAAGTATTTAGTTATATCATACTCGTACTGACCAGAAAATAAAGAGCTGAAGAGATTATGATACAACTTTAGCAGGTGGACAAGAGGCACTAAAGGGACCCATTTATCGCATAGTTACATGACTTGCTTTCTATGATGTTGAAAGCTAAAAAGAAGCAGAGAAGGCATGAAAGGCAGGAACACGCAGTAGCGTTGCCTGGCTTTTTCAAGTGTGTGTGGCGGGGTGAGGGATGGGGAGNAGGGATGGGGAGGTGGGGTGGTGGGGGAGCTTGTACACCATGTCTACTAAATATTGTGACAGAACTTTGCGATCTTTCACAGCAACAAATCAGTCGACCACACGTTAATCTGTCAGTTGAGTTCATTTGGGGCGGGGATGAAGGTAGGAGGGGGTTGGCTATGAGGATTTGCTATGGCTTGGAAGAACTTGGAAAAGTTTATAGGGTTCGCGAGTTATTTTTAAAAAATGGGAGATTAATTGAAGAGTAAATTTGCGAAGGTGTATGATTCGATATGAACATTCAGTAATACGAAGTCTTGTTTGTAATTGTTACTTCCTCTTCCGGTCTCGGAATACAATTGTGCCGAGCGTCAGCACGCCGCTGGGTGGTGCTCAGTTTTACATTAGACAGAATATGTAGTGTCTTATATCGATAGGAACGAATACATACATACATACATACATACACACATATCTCAAGAACTTTATTGAGTACATGTTCGATTTACAAACCGAATCGATCCGGAATTGTATGTACACGTACTACTCGATATTGCCAGCTGGCTTAACTGTCAATCGTCTTTTCCAAACTCTGNACACACACACACACACACACACACACACACACACACACACACACACACACACATACATTCGGAAGCGGAGACAAGTGAATGAAAGGGCAGCAGGAAATGATCTAGATCTAGATCTACAATTGCCGGAACAGCACGATGGGTTTTGTCAGTCCTTGGGGAACTGTTGACAGGTGAGAGGTGGCCTTTGTTTTATAGAAATCTGTTAATTTGTTTGTTTTTAAGGCTGAAAAAAAACACCGTGTTTTTTTGTCTGTTAATTTATTATCAGTTTATGACCAGTGGCAGGGAGAGAGAGAGAGAGATAAATTGGGAGAGAGAGAAGATTAAGAGAGAGAAACATGTGGTGCCTTGGCCCCACCAGCTCCGGTGATGCGACGTCTCTGGAAAAATGAGTATATGAAGAATACTGTTAGCTCATATCACTGTTGTTGTGAAATTTATACGTGGTTGTGCATGTCTGTATGCGTTTTGATGAGTAGAATAAGAATGTTTGTGTTTGGTTAGTATGATTGTGTTTGGTTAGTATGATTGTGTATGGTTAGTATGTTTGTGTATGGTTAGTATGTTTGTGTGTGGTTAGTATGTGTGTGTTTGGTTAGTATGTTTGTGTTTGGTTATTATGATTGTGTATGGTTAGTATGTGTTTGTTTGGTTAGTATGTTTGTGTATGGTTAGTATGTGTGTGTTTGGTTAGTATGTGTGTGTTTGGTTAGTATGTGTGTGTTTGGTTAGTATGTTTGTGTATGGTTAGTATGTGAGTGTTTGGTTAGTATGTGTGTGTTTGGTTAGTATGTGTGTGTATGGTTAGTATGTGTATGTTTGGTTAGTATGTGTGTGTTTGGTTAGTATGTTTGTGTATGGTTAGTATGTGTGTGTTTGGTTATTATGTTTGTGTATGGTTAGTATGTGTGTGTTTGGTTAATATGTATGTGTTTGGTTAGTATGTTTGTGTTTGGTTAGTATGTTTGTGTTTGGTTAGTATGTGTGTGTTTGGTTATTATGTTTGTGTATGGTTATTATGTTTGTGTATGGTTAGTATGTATGTGTTTGGTTAGTATGTTTGTGTTTGGTTAGTATGTTTGTGTATGGTTAGTATGTATGTGTTTGGTTAGTATGTTTGTGTATGGTTAGTATGTATGTGTTTGGTTAGTATGTTTGTATTTGGCTAGTATTTTGTGTTTGGTTAGTATTTTGTGTTTGGTTAGTATTTTGTGATTGGTTAGTATGTGTGTGTTTGGTTAGTATGTGTGTGTTTGGTTAGTATGTTAGTGTATGGTTAGTATGTGTGTGTTTAGTTAGTATGTTTGTGTTTGGTTAGTATGTTTGTGTTTGGTTAGTATGTTTGTGTTTGGTTAGTATTTTGTGTTTGGTTAGTATGATTGTGTTTGTTTAGTATGTTTTTGTTTGGTTAGTATTTTGTGTTTGGTTAGTATGATTGTGTTTGGTTAGTATGTTTGTGTTTGGTTAGTATGTTTGTGTTTGGTTAGTATGATTGTGTATGGTTAGTATGTGTTTGTTTGGTTAGTATGTTTGTGTATGGTTAGTATGTATGTGTTTGGTTAGTATGTTTGTGTTTGGCTAGTATTTTGTGTTTGGTTAGTATTTTGTGTTTGGTTAGTATTTTGTGTTTGGTTAGTATGTATGTGTTTGGTTAGTATGTGTGTGTTTGGTTAGTATGTTAGTGTATGGTTAGTATGTGTGTGTTTGGTTAGTATGTTTGTGTATGGTTAGTATGTGTTTGTTTAATTCTGGCTATGAGAAGGCAACGGTGTGCAGGCAGTGGGAAGGAAAAAAAAGAATGGAAGAGGAAGGGAACTCGTAAAGTATGCTGTGATTCCAGCGTCGGTGGATAAGGGTAGGTTAAGGGTGGGTAGGTGGGGGGTGGGGTCGGACAAGAGAGAGAACAGGAGGAGGAGGAGGAGAAGGAGGAGAGAGAAGAGGAATAGAGAGAGAGAGAGAGAGAGAGAGAGGTAGAGAGAGATAAAGGCGGAGGAGAAACATATCAGTGCACGTCATGGGGGAGGTGTTGTGTTGCAAAGAAGGAGGAGGAGGCACATATGACTTCCACGAAGAAGGATCGATTATAAAGGAGAGTCTTTCTGTTATACTATACAAATGATGAGCTATGTGAGTCAGCAGTGTTTTGCTATTTCACAATGATATAACAAACAACTCTTAGTTGTTATACCTGCATGGTCATCTGGGCATTGCAAGCCACGATTCTAACAATTAATACGTCCGCCCTCTACGTTTCCACCGTTAGAGGAATGTGAAGGACTATTATGGTCTATTAGTGTTGGCTTTTACTTGATGACGCATCTGTTGCTTCCGCAAACAAGATCTGATGACGCAATTAAGCTTCTATTTATATTCACATTTTGCCTAAACTGGAAAAGAGCTTTATTGAAGGTGATTAATTAGGAACGATTCATGCACAATACGATTTCATAACTACAGGTTTAATAATTATCAACCCTCATTGTCAGCTCTTTTTCCATCTGCCAATATCTCACAAAAATCTATCCGAGATAAAGCACTTCCTTTATTTCGAATAAACGCTAGGTTATTAGCCACGGAGAGAGTTATTTCCCATCATTACTCGTCACAACCGTCGCCCAATTTCTACTTCAACGTGGGTAATCACACTTATTATCGGAGATTCCTTACAAAGGGTCTCACTGATTGGTCTGTAGGATAATGTTGGCGAAAACTGAGCGGAGGTGGAGAGTAATTACACAGTGTGATGTGAAAATTGGCATGTTTCTGAGCTCAGGTCAGCGTCATAGTTGTACTGGAGGGAATTGAGATTAGCCGTGCTGACCTGTTCAGTCCGCGTGGCATGACGAGCGATTTCCCACCACTAAAGCAGTGTCAATCACGTCTCAGGGAAGGGGGCGGTGGAAAGAGGGGTACCCATTGCCGAAGAGGGAAAGAAAGTTAGAGAGAGAGAGGGAGAGAGAAAGAGAGAGAACTACAGGTATAAAGAGCTTGATTTAAAACCTTCCCTTCTCCCCCCCTCCCCCATTTTCCCATCCCCTTTTCCATACACTCTCTCTAACTAGTGGGGAGTTACTTCCCCGGCGGTAGATATTCATCTCCAAAGGGAGGTAGGTGTTGGTGCCTCTAGCTCTCCTGCCCAAAGAGAAATCCTTGAGCCGCCTCTCTCGCCTGACAATATAATAACACCTACTCATGTCAGAAATCTAGGTCATACTGCATTTATATTCCGCTGACCCGAACAAGATAAGACATCAGATGAGATTGAATGTTGCTAGTATGGTCAGTGGTCATGTCCAAGCGGAGCGGCGTTGTCAGCGCATGGAGACCCTAATTGCTGGACAACGCATGACTATACCGGACGCGTATGATCAAAGGTAGTGGAAGATGTCTTTCAAATCAATAGCCTCATGACAGAAGCGACGACCTTAGGTACAAGGGCTTGTTTACAAAGACCCACCACTGTTAGCTCGACCAGGGTCAGGAAAACAAATACGGAAGGTCTGCATGAGATTAAGGTCTTACAGTCCCATGCGACTGAATCTGGTCGATCGAATTACAAGGTATCGGTCAGTCGACTCATCCTACGCAATATCCTGGAGTTACAGCTTTGCCTGTCCAGGGTCAGAGGCATCAGAAGCATCAGCATGGTTTGGATAACTCATTTAATGTGGGGCGTGTGTGTGTGTGTGTGGGAGGGGGGAGGGGTTGGCGGAGGGTGCCGTAGATGTTGAATTTGAGTGATAGATAGAATGGATTGATAAGTGGAAAGATTGATTAATTGATTGATGTGTTGGTTGGTTGAATCATTTCTTGCTATATTGACTGATGAAATTTGATGTTTAATCTGTACTCTCAGTTGTTAACATGTCTGCCTATATACCACTTTGTGCTTTGCCCCCCCCCC
>JAWQUT010000003.1:4134800-4158302 GCA_033807755.1 Ellobium chinense
ACACACACACACACACACACACACACACACACACACACACACACACACACACACACACACACACAAACACCTGATTGGAAATTTTTACTGAGAGCACGACAGTATAACTCGATTCATCAAAAAGTAATCAATCATTAGTCAGGGCCTAAGGTGAGAAGGTGGGTCTGTTAGAAGACGTCATAATTTGACTAGAATATTCTCTGACCTCACAAACAATATTAATGAGCCGTGATTTTGATTGGGGTCTCCTGTCCTGAAAGAATGAAAAAAAACAAAAACTATGACCTTTTTGCCCAGCTTATTTACAACTAGATCTACCTTACGAAACCAAGTGTGACATTAGTCTCCAGCTTACGTCATGAAAAAGAGTTAATGACAAAGACCCAGGCGAGATGGTTGCCTATTACAGGAGAGGTCGTTCGCCGCAACACTGATGGGTTTCCCCTGGCCTTACATCAAAGGCTATTATTCCCACATTAAAAGAAAAAAAAACTATGATTCATTGTAGACATCATTTACTGTTAAGCGCTGTAGCAGTCAGGAATTAATAGACAGACTTAAGAGACAAGTTTAAATTGTAAAAGGACAGGTCACGTGAAGACGTGATATAGAAACTACCTTTTGTTAATAGCAGAGATAACTAGTTGTTTTTTTTTGTTGTTGTTAGTTGTTTCTGTTTATTGGGCAGACATAAGCCAGGGGCCTTTCCTTTGTTTGTCCTTACAACATAGCATACGAAAACGCTGGTTCTGATATGGACATAACATATAAGCTCCACCACTCTTCCGGTTCCGGTAATCGGGATTGATCTGATGTAAAGATTAGCTGGAATGCGTAAGCGAGTAGAAATAATCTTAAGCTATTGATACTCCCGTCCCAAGCCCCACCCATGGCAAGATAATTATCCAAGTAACTTCCATCAAAAATCAAATACAAGGATGAAACATAAATTCATTTCTTTGTCTATGATGTGGTAACGTCCTTTCTCGTTCTCACCGCAGCAAAATTTTAATGGTGACGAGACTTGAACTTCGTTAGACGGCCGAAGAAGAGATGAATTTCAAACACCGACAAAAGGACCCAGAGAGAAACCAGGCACCAGAAGAATTCGAACCCGCGGCCTGTACATTAGAATCAAGGCTTTTACATCTCGGCCACATTGACGACCGCATGGCGGAGGCTTTCGTGATTTGTTCGCTGATCAAACAACAACAGCGACAATAACAGCAGCACCAGCAGCAACGATAACAATGATAACAACAATAATAAACACATCAAACTACAGTGAAAGTTTTGGAGCACAATTGTGAAAATTGAATTGAATTATTTCAATGTCGGAATAAACAGATGAAATAAATAGGTACATAATAATATATTTTGCTGTCGAGTCCTCTTATATAACAACCCCTCAGAAACATGGAAAAAGTTGAGAGTAAAAGCATTTTAAACATCACGTGATTTTTACAGGCAAAATACACTGTCATGCTTTTAAAAGATTATACTATTTTACAGATCACGCAGAAGTGGCGAAGAAGAGAACAGAAAGTGGGCGGAGTCAGCCGAAATAAATAAGTAAATAAATATGTGCAAATAATTTTTAAAAAACAAGAAATAAATATGCCCAGAAACATTAAAACACAATTAAATGAACATCAACGACAACTAAAATTAACTTGCACGCTAAAAAACCCTTACCTTCAAAGCTCTAGCATTTTCCTCTCAGGTGTTACAGCAAAGCAGCTCATCCCTGGAAGGAAAAGTACTCATACGTTTGTAAAACACAACCCTTTTTTCCTCGCATTACTTCTCCCGAACACAATTACAGTCCAGTCTATCTGCTTTACTGCGTGTTAACTGGCAGTTTTTGCTCTCAGCAAGAGGTTACGTGAACCATTTCACGGTAGGAGTGAACAGTATCATTTGCTGTGTCCGAAGGATCCTAACCCTTGAAGCCAAAAACTTGGCTGGCCACGGCGCAAGGGGCGATCACCGCCAATTAGGCTGCGCAGACACGCGGGCGAAACGGAACGCCGGCGTACACTCCTCTGCCAGCTAACGGAAACTCTTGTCACCTCTCTTGACTGTCCATTCATCGGTATGCATATTGTTTAAGACATTATTGAACTCATAGGTGTCGACACCTAAGGTTGGTAGGAGAGGGAGTAAGTAAATGGGCTTTGAATCAGATATATTTTTTACTGAAACAGGATTGTTTGTTTGGTGAAACATTATAATGCGGCAGAAAGGGGAGTGAGAGAGAGAGAGAGGAAAAAAGAAAGAGAGAGAGAGAGAGAGAGAGAGAGAGAGAGAGAGAGAGAGAGAGAAGAATAGGGTCGGAAGAGGGATAAGGCGATAGATGGGAGAGGATTTGACTTCTTGTTATTATTACTGTTGGTACTGATAACACCCATTCTTTGAATGCATGCCTGAACGATACATTTCCAAACCATCAAATAAAGGACGAAGCGATCGTTGACCCCTTCACTCTGACAAAGGGCAGCCATGAAACTATTGTTTCTGCAAATTTACAACTGGGCTTGCACGAAGCTTTACAAAGGAAAATTAGTTTTTAAGCATGTACTGCCTTCCTAAATTAAAAACAAAAAAGACTGAGGCTCCACGCAACTCGGCATTGATAAAAATGGTGACATGGATGATTAAATCTTCCACGACACTCTTAAATTTTAATGGATATAGATGGCTTCGTAGTGAAATGCATTGGCGTTACATGAACTCGACCCCTTAGCTTTAGTTCATTCTTATTACTTCTATTATTATTATTATTAGCATCATCATCATCACCACCATTTTATTATTCCTAAAACTAAATATAGGGTTCTGCCCAAGTGCGACACAAAACTTTTTAAAATATGTATAGACTAATGGATTTATTAAAAATGGTCTACGTTTTATGCTTAACACTTTTTCAAGTCTGACAATTCAGATATTAGACGTACAAATAATGGCAAGTGATTACAAGTCTGAGGGTCACCATTATCATTATTATATTTAACAGCTCTTTTGTTTTCACTGCCCTCACAAGTATACAATGACACACACGAACTGTGAACGCTGTTTAGGAATACGTTTTGCTCATGAATTTCCCTGTTGTTTTTTTATCATAGCTGTGTTTGTAAGCTGCATAGAGTAGTTTACAGGCCTGCCAGATCTGGCCAACATCTTTGCATGGCAACCACCTGCTCAGGCAACCCGGGGTCAGTGACAACCTTTCACCTTCTTATCTTTATATCGCAACCACCCGTGTAGTACAACCACAACCTCTCTTTATTCGGTTCACCAACAAATAAAATTTTAATATCTAAAAAGAACAAAAAAGGCTTGGAAGGGGGGGGGGGCTATTGGCGAATTTGAACTATCAAGTCTAAAGATTACTCGAGAGTTCTGTTGGTCAGATCACAGGCAGATTGGATATTCCAAAATCATAGACCTGAAAGTGCGAAATCATCTATTTTCCTTCCGGGCCAAACGAAAAGACCAGAGCTGCCACCAAATTCCTGGAATCCAGGGAAAAAAGCCTTCATATACTGTAGTTCTCATCCGAGACAAGACCCATTCTGCCGTAAGAGAGCTCCTGCCTAAGGTGATCGTTTTCATAATGAACTAACAATGTTTGCGATAATACTTCAGAGATTCCACTCGAAAGTCAGGGGCAAAAAAACAAACAAAAATAAAAACAAAAACAAAAGAGAAGTTCCCAACCCCTTTCTTCGATTAAACACACACATACACACATACACACACACACACACACACACACACACACACACACACACACATGCACAAACACACTCAGAAAGAGAGAGAGAGAAAGAAAGAAAGAGAAAATGACTTGAAACTGATCCTCATGCAGACATTTTTGATGACGATGATTGGAGGAAAATCCTCTAATGCGATATTTGTGGACTTAAAGGAATTCAGCGACTTTTGATTAAAATCGACTGTGTTCATTTGTAACTCCGCGTAGACATGTAAAACGTTGCGCCTAAAGATAATTGCGATTATGCAGTGCCTCATATAGCCTGTATATGGACAAGTTAGTATTCAGTGAGCCGGAGAACATTGTGATTTAGCGGAAGTTGCGATTAAGTGTCTCCGATTATAATTATATCAACACCACATTATACATGCCGCTTTCCAATAGGACAGAATGAACAAAACCCCATAATTGAGAACATGCGCTTTAACGAATGATCTCTTACCATCTTAAGAATTCCATCAAGTTTGCATTTTGAACGCTACTAAGGATGCATTCAGCGCCGATGGTAAGAGATCCCATCGTTAATGCGCAACTCTAAAATTCCAGATAATATCAGATTCTGTCACCCAAATCACATAGTTGCAACACCACAACAGTCACGACGACGACAAAAACAACAACAATAAAAGCAACCACCACCACCACAACAATAATCCTTATTGTGGTCAGCTGCTCGAGACATTCTAAGTAGACGTTTTCGCTGATTAATGTTGTTGTCTACCACTAATGGATGCCGTTTTAGTGTCGTTGTCATGATGACGATATATTTGGTAACATGGCCGTTATATAAATAAGAATTGGCAGTGATGTAACCACACAACACATGTTTTGGAGTCATAACTCCTTCCAGAATCTTGCGGCACATTGCACACATATGCAATTTCTTGTTCATTCAGTATACTATACACTCTACCCCACGTCCTGTTGGCGCACATTTTATTCTATTTTTCCCCACTTGCTTGACGCTGTACTCACCCCACTTCCTTGACGCTGTACTCACAAGCCATACTTTCACGTGATGATATTTAATTTCAACATGTGATCTGAATCCGGAAATAGTGCATGGTATACTCCATTAGTCCTGACGAGGAACAAAACAGGAACAAGACAAGAAGGACCATGACTTGAGTGCCAGCGGGTAATGGACCCCGCCTGACACGGCTTCTTACACTGAAGACCCTCTGCTCCTTTATTCTTCCTTTCTGTGTACTGTATCTATCTAGACTAGTTTAATAAGGCTACCATTGTCAACTGTAATATATCCTGACTGAAATCATAGGAAACAGCAGCTTGTACGAGGGCGTATCATAGTGGCAGTTGAATAATATTGACTATCTTTTGAAAAAAAAATGAAAAGTTTAGATATATATGTGTATGTGTTTAAAAACATACCAGAAACGGAAAATAACTGAAATAAAAAATGCCAGCACTCATTACTTATAATAAATTCACAGTTTAGTTATTAAGACCATACCCACAATTTTTTTTTCTTTTTAAAGCACTGTAAAGATTACTTCGGATCTTTAACTTTGATTACGTCAATCTCCGAACCGCGCCTCTTGTTCTGAACTACTGCGAAAATCGGCACTTGCACCTTGACAGGACCCCAAATGCGCCGCAGCTTTGCAAGCCAAAAAGTAGCGTGTACGTCCCGTTTGATTTTTCACTACATAAGTAAAATCCCTAGACTGAATCCCGAAAGCACCCTCGATTATTATTAAATTTATCATGTACTATATGACGCCCATGACAATTTTGAATGAAAGCAAAATAGCCTTTGCATAATATGTACACAATGTATCTTGCTAAAGCAGATTAAGATGAACTATGTGTGAGCAGTCGGGAAGTGTGTTCGGGTCACGGATGAACACTAGGTTCGCACGTGGAAGTTAGGGACCGATTCAAGCAGTAGGTATTTAAGAATTAAATTGCTGTGAAGTTAGCGTCCCTGTAGTGTAGTGGTAACACGTTCAGACTTGCAAGCTGAGAGACCCTGGTTCGATTCCCGGCAGGGCCAAGAAATTTTCTAGTGTAGGTTTTATCGGCCCTTCTTCTCAAAATTGATCATTCACAGTAATTTGGTAAAATCCCTGGTGACACACTTCCTTAAAATAATATGTAACATCTGAAAAATTATCAGACTAAGCTCACCGTCCTCCCCCTTAAACATGAGAGAAAGAATACTATACAGTATTGCCTTTCCACCCTGTTACATATGAACATGTTTAACAAAAATCCTCTCACCTTCCCCTCTCCTACCCTCCCCTCCCCACCCGCCCCTCTCCACTGTAAAAACCTGCATTCACTTTAGCTCAGTTGCTGATGACAAGAAGGGAATGCCTCTTCTATTTCTGTCTGCCAATGAAAAACAGCTTTCTTGACCTTTCACCTGCTGCCTATGAGGCATGAACCAAAAAATGGCACCTCGTAGATGCTGTTTTGCGAAATAAGCTAGACTACATTAAAAACATATTTAGAGGTAATTTGGACGTTGAAAACTCATTAAGGAAAATGCTCAGAACAAAAGAAAGCCGCACACCATATTTTTATGCTGATTGGGTCAGCGATGGTAACCCTAAACCGTACACAAAACTGTCTATAAATATATGGGACATAGACTAGTAGGAATGCTCATCAGCGACAAACGAAGTCTGCAAAAAAGTCAGGTAACTGATTGTGCCCTCCACCGTTTTTATTGGCCAATTTGCATGGAATCATGTTTTAAGTTAGAGTTAGGTCAATGTAATTTCGTGCGCCTCTGTTTCTGTTCTAAGTCTATGCCAGGACTAAATGTATGACTTGCAACCTTATGTTATTTTATTGTGTGAACCATATTCGGTGATAGTTCTTGTAACGCAGTTGTTGTTTTTTTTTGTCATTACAAGGAGTAAACATATATTTATAGAGGGAATATTTACTGTTACACTGTTATTGTTATCGTAGCTGTTGTTATCGTTGTTGCTATTATTATGGTCATTAGTTATTATTATATTATAAAGGGAATGATAATATTTTATTTTGCTATCATGTATTCTTGGATTACATAATAACGTAAGTCTGTAATGTTTAATACGACATTTGTCAGTTTCATGCATGCTACTGCATGCCCATTTAATACAACGTAGAGTGATCTTGGAAAGGTGTGATGATGTGTGTATGTCCAGATCTACATACCCCGGTATCGACACCCGAGCCATGTCGCTGTGCTTGTCCAAAAAGCGGAGCTTCTACCTCTGGGGTACTGCCCCAACCGCTTCCAACCATTCCAAACCAGCTGTCAACAAAGTCGTTAACAAAGATGGAACGCTCACCCAGACCTAGATTTACTGAACTCTCCTCCTGTCATGCTGAATATTTAATATACGTTAAGTCCAGAGATTTTACTTAACGATAATGGAAGTGAAATGCTCTCTCGGACATCACTTTAATAACCGTAGACTGCTCCCATCGCCATCATCGTTGTTATCATTATAATAATAATAATAATAATTATAATTATTATAATAATAATAATAATAATGCGCTTTATAAGTCTCGTATCCAGGCTAATGCCCGCTCACACGACTGCACAATATTATTACCCCAGCAGGCCTGATCACTCTAGGACTTTCTCGACTTCCTGGGGAGCATACAGTGCCGCTGCCATTAATAGGCGCTGATCACTAGCATTCTGACAATATCTTCCGCTGCCTAAAGCCAGGTACCCATTTTACAGACGGGTGGACTGAGGAAAATGAGAATGAAATGCTTTCCCAAGGCACTTACAACATGATCGTGGTCGGGAATCGAACTCACGACCTTTAGATCTTGAGTCCAACGCCGTAACCATTAGGCCACTAATGGCCATTATCATTTTCAAAAACAAAAACAAAAAAGAATTCTCAAGACTGTCGTCATCATTATGAGTATCATTATCATCAACATTTTTAACATTTTATTGTTCTGGCTCTTCCACAAGTCGTCTGGACGTCCGCAGAAACTGAAATAATTTCATGGATAATTCCATTATCTTCTCTCGGCATCATTGGCACGGCTATGGCTTACAGTTGTATGCCTGGCCTTGCAAATGTTGTAGAGTAAGTCTCAAATAAAATTATTACTATTATCATCATCACTATTTAAATGGGAGCCACTTATTCGAGCTTTCCGTTTAGTTGCAAACTTATGCAAAAAATGTTGGTTTTTTTTCTACGTTAAATTCGGAAACAAACAGCTCCGTTTAATTGCATTGTCCGCTTAATAGCCATTTTTTTTTCATCCATTTTCCTGTAAGCATGGAGTTGTGTTTGAATAAAGAGGAGTGTATTATTGTAAAAGAAAAAGGAATATTCACAGTGAAAAACTCACGAGCTAGAATGTCAGAGGACTGACTAAAACATTCCAGCTTGAAGGATTCGAGTTGCTTAGATAAATTCAATATAGTAACTCTGGTAGTGTAGAGCGTTGGATCGGAGGATGATAAAGTGGTTTCGATACTTCAAGTATCGGTGGTAATTTCAAATCAACAAATTTTAACAAAATGAAAATGCCAATATTTTAAACACATAATTTTGTCGTCGGATTTCTTCCACATATCGACTGAAAATCCTACTGTTTTAACTATCTCATCCATGTCAAACGATATTTATGGTATCGATGCCGTAGCATTTGGTACCTATAGAGGAAACTACATGGCTAAAGCAAAAAAAAAAAACTCAGTGGTACGGTGTGGCACCACATCGATTCTCGAAGAGGAAATAGCAATGTCTCCTGACTAAAAACAGCAAAAAATTTTTTTTAAAAAAAGTCGATTCTATGTACCTTACTTCCAAGTAGATTTGTTTTCAACTGGATTAATAGGCAGGAATTGAAAAGAGAGGTCTAATCTCAGCTCTTGGTCAGCTAAATCTGTGTGGATTGACTGTTCTCGGTAGGATACAATTTTGGTTCACGTTGAAATAATGCTATGAATGAGACAAAATGATATCGATAATTAACAGCTGGCAGTTCTCGTCGTATGTAAACTTTGAGACAACTTTAACGCAGCAGTTATCTCAAACGTGAAGAGAAGGTAACATGATGCTGTCCTGAATCACACATGGTCTCTGACAAACATACCTAACTGAGTTGGTCAACAAGTAAAGTACTGACGTCGCGTGCAGGACTACAAGAGGGATTCCAGGGACAGATTAACTGGAGTAGTTAGCAAACTCAAAGCTCGGAGTCCCTCTTCTACGTGACAGCAGTGGCCAGTTGGTTGACCAGCTCAGGCTGGCATGTGCACAGGCAGGAGGTCATTGAGCATTTTACTCTGAAGCTGACCAATACGGAGAGTTAGCGTGGAATGGCAAGACACAACGACGCAGGTGTTAGGGTCGTGATTACTTTAAAATACGTCAGGGCAAACCTGTCGAGTTCTAATGGCCGAAATTTGAAAAGACGTCGTCTAGACATAGATTGGCCAGGTCTAGTGTGTGGCAGCCGTAGTAGTCAGCTTTCTTCGGGAGACCATTCATATGCAGACTCCATCAGTATCCGGCTGGTCTATATTTCTAAGGCATCTTCAGTTTGAATTCTGAGCTGTTTCCAGAGGGATACAACAGTCTATGGGGACGTTTAATCTGCGGTGTCAAATATTATAGGAACAGCAATACCCAATGTCTGGTAGATTTTGAGATCACATCATATGGCTTTTGAGCGAAATCACAGTAAGAATAGCCAGGTCAGCTTAGTCCCAGCTCTTGGGGACTACGGCAAAAGTTGCAATTAAAAATGGTTGCGATTAACCAATGACTTTTATTTGGAAAAAAAATGTATCACGTGAAAAATATTGTAACCAAGCTGACGTAGCGAAACTCCGGATTGCTGTTAAGCCAATTCAACTATATTTTACAAACTCGCATGCAGAGAATGGAGAGTGTTTGAATATGGCTTTTCTCAGTGCTGAGAGATTGTTGTATTAGATCTAAAAAAAAAGTCCAGCCATCCCATCTTCAAAAACCGAAAGCGACACCTTTTCCCACAGTAAAATAGACTGTTTGTAACCTTTCACGAGTTTTCATCTGCACGCTTCGAAAGATCCCTGTCTTCCAGTTAGTCAAAATGCCTGTATTTCAGTTTGGTGAAACTATTTTTGAGCTAACTTTTTTTCTGGCCCGATTTAACAAACATTTTTGTTAACGTTTTCAGTACAAGTACGGTCCTGAAAAATTCCTAGCCTATCACCAAAAGAGTCTGTCACGTTATTTGTTTATCTGTAAGCCACTTATTTAAGATTTCCTAATTATCATTAACTCTTTGTCAACTGAAATAGGTTCTGCACGCCAAACAGCTGTGTCTCCTCCATTCACTATGATGACATCTGCAACACTTATAATTTGTCAGCATATACAGTAGTTATCTTGCAACACATGATATTTAAGACAGTCAGACGAATTATTACTTTCAGTTCTCAAGTGAGTTAAAAATACTAGATTATTCCGTATGAAGTTTTTGAAATTTCTTTCAGTAATTGAAAAGACGTAATTAAATATTTACCATCCCTTGTTTAAAGTTATTCCCCTTGAAAAATAAAAGAGCACATTATTACTTCCCTTCATAGGAAGAGCGTGATACTTTTTTTTTTTTCACAAAGATGCCATTTGGGGCAAACATTATTCCAGTAGTCAGAGACTTGAAATTTGTGCAGTGTTCACTGAGATCTTGTAGCACCAACAAGAAACATAGTAGCACCAACAAAAAACATAGTAGCACTAACAATAAACATAGTAGCATTAACAAGAAACATAGTGGCACCAACAATAAACATAGTAGCACTAACAAGAAACATAGTAGCACCAACAAGAAACATAGCACCAGCAAAAACAGAACCAATTAATCTGGCATAATTTGGCTTTCATGAAACGTCTTCGTCTCTAGGTTCTAAAAGATGTCATTGTCCACAAGTTAACAGAACCGCCTACAGAGAGCCACCTCCACTTTGCCGTGACTGTTGGGATGGTTGCTAACGCCGTAGGTCCACAGACAGACAGACAGACAGACAGACAGACAGACAGACAGACAGACAGACAGACAGCAGACAGACAGACAGACAGACAGACAGACAGAAACGGTTGCAGAAAGAGACAGACTGGTCAACAGACATGTACGAGCGTAGATGGCGAGAGAGAGAGAGAGATAGAGAGAGAGAAAGAAAGAAAGAAAAAAGAGAGAGAGTGTGGGGAGGGGAGTGGGCTGAATAAACAGGCAGGAGAGCAGATAATAAGACCTACGAAGTGTTGATCGCTCTATGATCAACATGCCGTAATGGGCAAGCCCACTTGAGACTAGCACTAGACTATCTCCATTATCGGGTTCAGATCAAACATTAAAAAGAAGCCTTTCAACACACATCAAAGCTGTCAGCTATGATTCAGATACACCAGGAAGTAGGAAAAAATGGCAAATGACACAGTAAGCGGTGACCTCCCATGCGCAGTCCGCGTGTAAACACATTGTGACAGATACTCTGGTCGAAAAGATCTTCTGGCCATTTTCTGCTATTTGACTTTGTAAATCTGAGAATCAATTATATTATAACCACAATATGACCTGCAGAGGCTTGTACTTACACTTGAGTATTCTCTGGGATATCATAAACACTTTCATGAAATTTCAAAGTGAAGCTAATTTAACAATAAAATCTGGAACATCTTGAAATTAACAAAGATAAAAAACATAAAACCCGCCGGCGCAAGTTTCCGTCGCTAACCGGTGGTCGCACGTTTTGCTCTTTACGCATACAAAGCTCAAAGGGCCGAGTTGCTTTTCTCTCCCAGATTTTGGGGCATAAATTTCGCGTGACAGGACTAGGTATCTCTGGGAACCCTCGGGTTGAATTTTGTTGCATGAAATCACGAAATAGATATGTTATTTATATTTTAAGTTACAATGGACATAATAGGACAAACAAGTATACCTGAATATCTGAAGCGCCATCTAGCGGATTCAAGGGAGTTAATTTCGATAAATGAACCTATTTATGGTGGTGCTGGTGGGAAGGGGGCACGTGCAAGTGTCTCTCTCCCTCCTATGGGCAATGCCTAGATTGCCCCAGTGCCGCTTGGAATAGTTTACTATATTGACTCCCAGTTCCCCGATGAAATCTGGGTGGGGCAAACATTACTGCCAACATACTGATAGCTGCAAGCTTACCTTTGATGCAGATTCATGCTTGTCACAGCTGAAAAAAAAAGAGTTCAGCCATTCACATAAGACTTTTTCTTTCTTTCTTTCTTTCTTTCTTTCTTTCTTTCTTTCTTTCTTTCTTTCTTTCTTTACCCACGTTTTTTGTGATTGCATACGAATGTATAGCCCTACATCATGGATTTTTTGCTGCTTGTATGTAAAGCGTTGTCAGTTTAGTTTACGGGCCTGGTTGCTGTGCATTGACCTCATTTTGCACGATCTGCTATTCCCTTGACTCCTTTTGGCTGGGTTGACCTTGAGTGTTTTGTCCTCGTGCGTTTGCTTTTCTGATTTTCTGCGCACGTTTCCCCGTCTCCCACTCCCTTTTTCTCCAGTTTCTTTCTGTCTTTGTGTCAGAAGGATTTGCTCCCATCGGACAGACAATTATCTTCTGCCTTAAAAGGAGGACTTACAAACTACCATAGAAGCTCTAGAGGCTGACAGCTCAGTGGAACACTACGGTATAAATAACGTGAGGAACAGGCACAGGATGGCAGCTAGCTACCCCACCACATTTATAGATCTATATGTAGACTTATCTGCTTGCCGAATGGCCTAAGTACCAGGACTATATTAGTTACTGACTCTCTCTCTGTCTCTGTCTGTCTCTGTGTCTCTATGTCTCTCTCTTCTCTCTCTCTCTCTCTTTCTCTCAGTTTAAATGCTAATGAACATCTAGAGCTAGACTGACTCGAGGAGAAGATCCATCTAGTATTAAGTACGCTGTTTCTAAAGGGTGTTTATGGTTACAAACTTCTAATTGGATGAGACGAGGGTTTGATCATATGCCTCAGGAAGACACTAAAAAATCTGTCCTTTGGACAGATTATGCAGAATGGGTCCCAAGATTTGTGAACCTGCCTGCAAATTAGTTTGCATTATCTCCTGATTTTGTAAACTAAACCTGAAGTTTGGGTCATTCACTTCGGTTTCGGTGTGACCTGTGCGAAGCACTTGTCATAAGGAAACTAGTTGGCTTGTTTACACCTTTTGATGTATCGGTTCGTAGCTCGAAAACGAAATGAAAGATTCATATTTTAAACATAATTTTAAAAAAAAAAAAAAGCTCATTGAATTCTGCAAACTATTAAGAAGACTTAGAGATTGTGGGATTTCTTATAAGTGACAGTAGAGAAACTGTTTATTGGCTCAAAGAGGGAAATCGGATCAGGCTTCTGTAACCTTAATGCCCAGATCGGTGGGTTTTTTTTTTGTTTTTTTGTTTGTTTTGGCTTATTCTATAATCACAGCTGCCCCACTACTGTCCAGCAACTGTATCACATACAGGAGCAGAAATGCCAAAGATAAGATTCATAGTACAAGTAGTGTGTTAGTCGAAAAAGGGACTGACACACCGAAGAGAATCAGCATGTTATTGAAGAGTAATCGAGATGAGAGCAAACAAAAAATGCACGAAAACAAAATGTATGACCCAGAAAGCACCACAGGACCTGGGAAAACTTAACTGGGATGCCAAACTGCTATCTACAGTAAACGAGTAAAAGGAACGGGTGAAAAAAAAAGCAGCTCTGACTTACTTACCACCCGCCAAATAGTATAGTCTATTTTGCTAGTGCCGTGAACTCCGAAGGTTCGATAGTTCAGAGGTCATAACACGGGGCTTGAGAATCAAGGGTTCAGTGTTCGATCCCCAGTGTAAGCATTTTCTGTTGTTTTGGTTTTTTTTTTATTTTGAATGAGGAGCATAGAAAAAAAATATATCCTTCATCCTTTCAGTGTTATCCCACATTTCTTTCCTTATTTCGACTTCATTACAAGACAAGATTTCATTATGGGGGTATAAAATAAACAGGCGCGTTCTGTAGAGAGAAGATTCACAGCCAGGACCACCTCAGGCCCCTGGACGTAAAGGGAAGAGAAGGAGTCCCCTCACAAGAGGTTCTCAGCTTCACCAACCGCCGTTTAGGGCGCCTCGCTCTAGGAGGANNNNGGGGAGGGATGACATAGTAAACAAATCCAAAATAAAAGAACAAACAACGGGGAAGACTGATGGCAATACAAGAATATACATTATTAAGCACTAGCCACAACAGCGATAACAGCAATGCCGTGAAAAGCAACAAGAGACAGACAAGATGAGAGAAACACATTATCCAGGATCTTTCAAATCAGGCAGGCAGACAAGTCTTCATCAAACTCCCTGATCACCCAGGTCAGAGAGTTAATCTTCGAATCCATCAAATGCCATGAGGCAAATGACAAATGACATGTGAGGTGTCTGCAGAGTTGCTCTTTTCAGGAGCCCATTCTGTGACCAAGAGGCATAGACCAGTTGATAAATCTTGCACTGAATGCTGCTTTCAAGTCGGACCCACCAAACATGTGGTGTGCTCGATTTCGCTGTAACACAATATTTTCACTACTTCCTTTCCTTTGCTAAAACACTGGCAAACACTCAACAACTCAGGGTTTTAGCAAAGAAACGGGAGTCGGGAAAGAATCGAGTTACGGCGAAATCGAATTTATCCCAAACACGATATCTTGGGTTCAGTTGAATTCATCAGTGTATTCCACATACTGTCTTGGAATGGAGTTTCATTCATTCATTCATTCATTCATTCATTCATTCATTCATTCATTCATTCATTGCGTATATTATTCTACACACTGGTACATGACGAATGCATGGCATCTGCATGATTATTGGATGGGCTGCTCACATAATTGAGGATCCAGCTTCCTCCGTGAGTTTCCCAAATATGATTCAAGTTAAGCCGCAAGCATAATATCTGTGCTTTCCATAAATGTATACCGCCCACAAAGATTTGTTAACACAGTCCCAACTTGGGTCCCATTCAGCTGGCTATACGGGACCCAGAAGAGAACCAAAGGATCTCAGAAGAGGTATCCTTTCCTGCGGGAAACGAAATGGGAAAGTTTTAATTGATGTATGATAATTTAGAATTTACATTCTAGAAATATGGTAACCTCCTATCCGGCTTGGGTTTACGCCCCTGACCACGGCCCAGTTCTCCGTGGCAAACAACAATATCTTTTGCTCGAGAGCATCGTAAAAGAGAGGTGCATAATTATACATGAGCTTCTTTGAACCCTTAGGAGGCAGGGTGATTAATGGAAAAAAGCCAAGAGAATATAGGGTACGGGTCTAGATCTCACAGCATTCAGTCTGAAGGATATGCCATCCGTCAAAGTGTCAGTGAAGAAGTCTCATGTGCTTTGAATCTTTGTTGTCCTGGCTGTTGCTGCTTGTGCTTCGGTTCCTGCTGGCGTTTGGTTATTTCTTCTGAGCCGTTCTCGTTGTGCGCTTGACAAATTTGTCCATCACAGTTCGGGCGTTATATTTAACCGTTCTGTCAAGTCAAGCTAGCCGTTCTTCGTTTATTATGTTTGTTTCTTGATTTGTTGTTCAAGAGCTTTCCTTGCTGTTACAGTGTTACTCTTTATCTGCCGGCCTTTGGACCATGAGAGCTGTTCTTCTGAACTTCAAAAGTCCCTTCTTGCTGCTTTTCCTTTATCATTGCTGTTCTATCATTGTTCCTGCTGGTATCTTTGCGGCTGCCCTACCCCTACCCCCGGCCGTTTTATTTTTATTTTTTTTTGCCACAGATGGTGATGACAGTATTTTCAGCACTAAAAAAAAAAAAATACTGATTGACCGTCTGATTTGGATCTCCCGAAAGTCCCCTGGGGCAAAGTGGCCCTATTTGGAGAGCACACACAAAAATTACTTAACTGTCTTTCTTGTACCCGTATTTCCATTAACCAACGGCAAGAACTGTTTGAGAGGAAAGCTAGAAAAGAAAGGAGGTGTGGGCGATGTGGTTATTAAGTGAATGGCATGAGCTGTTGTGAGCAGTCGGGAAGTGTGTTAGGGTCACAGGTGAGCACTAGGCTCGCACGTGAAAATTAGGGAACACATTCAGGCAGTAGGTATATTTAAGAATTAAATTGTTGTGAAATTAGCGTCCCTGAAGTGTAGTGGTAACACCTTCAGTCTTGCAAGCTGGGGAGGGGGGTCTAAATCATTCTGCTACAAAGTGATATCATCATTTCTAAAGTTTTTTCCCCTCTAAACAATACATATACTTTCTATCGTAATGGAGTTATTGGTACTGACTAATAGTTTTAAACACAGCTGATCTGATATAATCGATATCTTCATATACAAACACTGAGATATTCAATCCAAATTAGCATCTGTAGACTGTTCTGTTTCCACAAAAAAATCCTATACACTTCGATTTTGCAAAAGTAGATAAATGATCTTTTAAAATAAAACTCCAACTTTTGCAGCGGATGTCCCACGCTTACTGATTATGCTAGACCTATACACGTCACTGACCGGCCACAATTTTGGTATTTTCCGTTGTCCCTGGGGTCTGGCTATGACAGTGTCAGGTCTTAGACAGCGTGAGAAGTGACCTCCATTCGAGTTCTGTCTTAACCACATGACGCAAGCTAAGACAGGCAATCAGCTGGCCGTGTTTGGTCGCAAATGAAAACAGTGTCTTGTGGCATTTCTCTGTTCAAACTGAACGAAACAGTACAGACGGGAAGAAAAAAAGGGCCTCGTCTTCTTTGACGTCATCGACCAATGTCCAGGCATCCTCGGCGAAAAAAAAAAAAAAACCTAAACAAACTATAGGCGCTTTGGGAGATGAACATGGCTTTATTTTGAAGATCATGACCGACTCTTGCACAAAACTAGGCCTACATGGCGAATTTCACCTAGGCAATTCGCAAACATGTTTACGCGAATCAGAAAATGAGAAAGACAATTTGTTAATGAGGGTCTCCGTCT
This sequence comes from Ellobium chinense, assembly GCA_033807755.1. Classification (NCBI taxonomy): domain Eukaryota; kingdom Metazoa; phylum Mollusca; class Gastropoda; order Ellobiida; family Ellobiidae; genus Ellobium; species Ellobium chinense. The sequence continues at coordinate 4,151,567 of JAWQUT010000003.1, forward strand.
CATACTTTTAATGTGCCGTAATACGTACATTTCGGGGTGAGAGTACCTGACCTAAGCTGGCGGTTTTCCCTACGGATAATCCCAGGAACTCGTGAGATAAAATTACCAGAGTTTAAAAGGGTATTCAGATCTGACCAGTCCATTAAAGTATGAAGAAGAGGGAAAGGGGCACTATGAAGATGACTATGTTGTTATGAATTAGACTATACATGTACTTTACACGTTCATAAATCGACATTTTTAATCAGCATGATCGTCTACTTGTTCTACACCATCATCATCATCGTCACCATCATCATCATCATCATCATCATCATCATTTGGTACACAATAAAAAAAAAAATTAAAAGGTTCTGTTCACACCAGCGAAGGATTAAGAAATTTTAATACACTTTAATACTTAAAATTCAAAATGGACTTATATAATGATATAAAATAATTACGAATTTTCGATTCAAAGATGTGATTCTTCATCGGATAAAATACAAAAATCATCATCAGCATCATAACCATCATCATTAATATTACAATCATAACAATATCATCATCATCATCATCATCATCATCATCATCATCATCATCATCATTTAAAACTGAGAAAAATTAAAAGCTCAACCTAAATTCAAGTAATTTATTAAAATTCTAGTTAAGAATAAAGACCGAAAATTACTTCTAAACGTTTTGGCTCTAATATCTTTATCAATAGAATCATCATCATCATCATCATCATCATCGTCCTCCTCATCATCATCATCATCAACACCACTATTTAATAAAAAATGCTTCAATCTGTAATACTTTTAGCCAATAATATATAAAGGGTATTTAAAATTCTTAAACTCAGATCCAAACGTTTCGGCTACAGCTTTCATCAGTGGCAATGTTAGAATAAATGAATACTGGAAGGAAGGAAACACATAAAGAAAGGTTTAAAAAGTTTGATGAAGAATTAGCAAATGAAAGTGCACTAAAACTCTGTCACAGGTTAATTAAGATGAGAGCAGAGGTAAAGCTTAGAAATAGGGTGTCATATATAGGCTCAGAAGGAGATCATGAGGCGGTGCCAGCTGAAGGGGGAATGAATTTAATTTGTAAATGTATGCAGGATTAGTAGAAGAAATGAGCAAAATGACCGATATAACATGTGAAGGAAGAACATCAACATCAGTATCATCTTCATTATCATTATTATCATCAACAACAACAACAGCATCATCATCATCATCATCATCATCATCATCATCATCATCATCATCATCATCATCATTTGTTTAACACAAAATAAAATAGAAAAGCGTCCACCAGTGTTTTCAGTCGTATTTTACAATTTTATTTAAACTATAAAGAGAAACACATAATAATAATATGGAAGTATCAAATTTTCGGAATTTAACAATTCCTTTATCAAGAATAATAAGTAAATAACAATAATGACAATGAAGAAGAAGACAGATGAAGAGACCTAAGGCTATAATTTTATAAGTGTGCTAATCATCATTATCATCATCATCATCATCATCTATCTTGATGAATAAAGAAATCAAAAAGTAGGAAATGTAAATGGATCAGTCCCAACGATTTCTCTATTATTTTCCATAACTTCAAACGGGGAACTCTCAACTGTAATACAAACAACCAGATTTAAACTATGTTCTTTTCTTTTGACAAATAAGAACACTGCATGCTATTTACAATGTCGAAAGGCTGGCAGGTTAAGATTTTCTGTCTAGCCGGATGACAAAAATCAATGATTAATCAATGGCAAGAGAGCTTTCAATGACAAAGGATGCAGTGCTAAGACTAATAGATCATGCTTTGCGCATCTCTTTGGTTTTTTTTTAAATCCCATTTTATTTGTAGTTTGTACTAGAGGCGTGCATTTATACACGGATATCATTTCCACCAACGAGCGTGCGTGAATTCTGAGATATGTCAACTACTCGACTTGGTTAACGAAAGTTGCCAGACTTTTGAGATTCGACCTCTGCGCCTAGATATCAGCATAAGTCCTTGGAGGAGATCTATGATATTGCCTTTAAGTCATGCATAAACATAAAGTTTAACTTCAAGTATACTTGAGCTGTCTGACATTGGTATCGTGTTCATCTGACTGTTTGGCGTCTTTCATGGGCAATACTTCAGAACATTCTCGTCTAGGGCTTGATTTAGGACTGGGGCGGGGTTAGAAAAGAGAAAGCTCTCATCGAAGATATATCATTGTCAAAGTAGGATGATGTACGTTACGTCGGACTGAGTTGTTTGTCTGAATCATGAATAGTAAGAAGGTAAAAAGCGTGCAGAAAGTGGATGTCTGGGATACTTGGAAAGGCTGAGTGTCGGGGTATACAGCGACCGAGTAAAAGTAGTGAGGCGACTTTGCCCTGGCACTTAGAGTAGCTGTACTAGCGATCCAGGTTGACAGATGAAATAGCAGAGTTCTCGAGGATCACCATAATAATCTTTGACGCCATTCAGAATGATGAGTAAATGGAAGGAAGAGTTGCAATACGCGATCATTTCAGGAGATGCATTATTAACTAGTAGTTGCCATAAGGTGAAGATTCCTTGTTGGCTTGGAGTTACCATAAGGCGGAAATTCATGACTGACTTGTAGTTGCCATAAGGCGAAGATTCATTATTGATTGCAGTTGCCATAAGGCGAAGATTCACTATTGATTGCAGTTGCCATAAGAGGGAGATTTATTATTGACTTGTAGTTGCCATAAGGCGAAGATTCCTTATTGACTTGTAGTTGCCATAATGCGAAGATTCCTTATTGACTTGTAGTAGTTGCCATGAGACGGAGAATCATTCTTGAATTGTAGTTACCACAAGGCGGAGAACCTGACTGCAGTTGCCTATAGCGAATGATTGAGAGTTCTAGTTCAAGTTCAATTTTATTATAGGCCTTCAGCCAATTCGAATAAATACAATATTATGTGTTAACATCAAGATAATTCAACATCCACACACATAAACGCACACATATACATAAAAGCACGCACGCTAATTCACATACAGACACACACACCCACATACACAAAACCATACTCACTCAGTCACCCACACCCACGCACACACACGAAAACCCTTCGGAATCCTTTCCCCTATCTCTTCCGCACTCTGAGGCGATCGCTAACAGTCTCTCTCTCTCTCTCTCTCTCTCTCTCTCTCTCTCTCTCTCTCTCTCTCTNTCTCTCTCTCTCTCTCGTGAAAAGCAAGCACACACCAGAAGATGTTTATAAGACCAAGCTCTGATACCTTTGAAGTATTTTAAAACATAGTAGTGTGTGATAGTCAGGAAGTGTGCATGTGGCTGTAATGTAAATTTTATTAAATGTGTATAATTATATGATATATTTTGTGTGAGCTTGAATGGGTGGATTGTCAATTTTGTGAGTTTGCTTTATTTATTTAATTAAACTAGAGTAGACTTCCTTCCCTTACTGTCCCTCTCTGTCCATCTCTCTCTTTCCCCCCCCCCCCTCTCTCTCTCTCTCTCTCTCTCTCTCTCTCTCTCTCTCTCTCTCTCTCACAGAGAGCGATACATGCGATCTTTTTTGCCATCAGCCATTCGCCTTAGCAGTGTTTCTTAATGTGGTATGCTTGTACGTAAAGCGTGGTGTGCAGGGATGGGTATAGGTGCAGGGATGTGTGTGTATGAGTGAACATTATTAATCTCTTTGTATTTTTCATTGTATTGTTATAAATGCTGTGAAAACGAATTTCCAAATCTGGATAATAAAGGTTTATCTTATCTTATCTTATCTTCTCTCTCTCTCTCTCTCTCTCTCTCTCTCTCTCTCTCTCTCTCTCTCTCTCTCTTGACACTATGATAATTCCTATGGACTGTCCCAAGTTTATTTTTTCATCTTTAACCCTATCCCTATCCCTGCCCCTAATCCTAAATCAAACACTAAGAGAGAGTGTTGGGATGTTGCTTACGAAATGTGCCTGAGAGCCGGTTCAACTCAATTTCAATGCAATGGAGCGTGCACAAAAAAAAAGGCATCCGTCTCTTTCCTCTGCAACAGTGTTGCCAGAAAAGCAGCCGTATCGAGAAGATTTGTTTCCAGCTCAGCTTAAAATCTGTAAAGTATTGCCTGCGTTTTGTTTTGCAAGTAAAGGCACGATGATCCAGAGGAGGGTTGCCAGATCTGGCGCTCTAAGCGCCAAATATCACACGTCTGGCTTCTTTTTTTTTTTTTGCCTCCAAAACAGCTAAACAGCTAATCGGTTGTTTCTTGGCTCCAACGAACATTGGGTCAAAATGAATTGTTTTGCAGTATAAAAACTGTTTGCAATTGTGTAAACAAATTCTTTCCATTAGCCAGGAACCCTACATCAAGATCTAAGAATTCCAATCTTTGTTGACATTCTTGGTCCACAGCTATACAGATTAATGCAACTCTGTGCTCGTGCAACGTCACAAAACGCAATTCCCGTCTGAAGATAAAGTGCCTTTTTTTTTTTAGATTCCGCATGCAGCATTAAAGATGCATCAGCAGTCGCCCACTGGTTTTAGGGTATTATTCTGAGCATTGCATGGTAAACGCCTTCTAAATGCTCTGATTCTGAAGAAAGCTCCTCTGAAAAGATTAGGGATTTCCCACCTTCACAGCTTTGACATTTAATCAAAACACTTATTCTCAAATCACCAGATCGGTCTAACATAAACATGGCGCTCTGAATATTATTGGAACACCCCGAGGTTCCTGTGTGGTAATTGTGTGATATTTATATGCCATGCAATGCGTTCTTTCTTTATACTTCGCTGGCTGCTGAGTGGGACTTCTTGGGGGTGAAATGCATATTATTATATTTTTGTTTGTGTTGACATAGATAGGGGATGTGTAATCAGCGTTTGTTTGAAATCAGATTTATGAAAGGAGTTATACACATAGCATATTCGCGAGCCTCTGGCGATGTCAAACAAACACGGGGTTCAGATCCTTTTTATCATGTAAACTCTAACTAATAAAAAAGAATGAACCATTAATCGTGAAAAAGACACATCAATTACAATGGATCTGAATATGAACGACACCGTTACGCGACACAAAGTAGATCCAACAGCTGACAATATCGATCAGACTTTAGACCACATAAACACTGTGACATTTCGAGAACTTTTTTATTCAAATGTTTAACTGCACTGAAACTGAAATGTGAAAAGAACGACGACAAGCGATAAGAAAGACAAACTGAAATGATTTTTTTTTAAAAAATCACAGAAAACCCACGGAAACCCCACGACAGTGAAAATAGTTACAAAAGAAACGGCGTCACATATTCATACGCCTAGAGGTTTCTAAGGCGTCCAATCAAAGTATTCATAAGCAGGTCAAAGGTTAAATTTATGTAACGTGTGACACATCAAAAAATTACTCCACACTTTTATGTCACTGGAAATAGACTCTGTTTATGTGATAAAAAGTTTTATTTCACAAACTGGACCAGCTGCAAAGTTAGTTATCATTTTGTTCAGGATGATGGGTTGGTGTTGCTGACCGTGTAGGATATCACGCGCGAGTTAAAAAGCTTTAAGACTTAACAATGTATGAGCTATTAAGTCTCCTTATATTAATAATATAAGCGCATAAAACTTTGTTGTTTGTTTGTTTTTTTTTCGTGATTTCATTCCTTCATTTGGAAGAGGACGTTACTCGTCAATGTGGACGGTACGAGTACCCTGTGCAATGATGCTGATTTTGATTAAGCATTTCCTGATGGAAGGTAAGAAACGACCAAAGTTGATTTTTTCCCATAGTTTCGATCTACATTTGACGATCATAATTATAAATTACTTACTTACCTACAAGAAGACTTGTTATGGCAAGCGGCATGAGAAGACTGATTATACTGTTGCAGTGCACAAGTTGGTGATGGAGGTGATGGAGATAAGCTCAAAGAGATGGACCAGTCTCATTTGTTTAACGCGCACGATCATTCAGGCATCCCAAGCCATAACTCCAACTATTATTACTTCCGTTTTCAACTTTTCAATTATCAGAGGAATGAACTCCATCCTTGATTGGCTGATATGGTCCTTTACAATGACTTTTATTGGATTATGCTTTTGCTTTCGGAATAGAAGCGGGGGTTGATGGCGCAGTAAATCTACAATTTTGCTTAAACCAAGCTTCATTGGATTTGACAAATTAAGAATGGTTTATAAAATTCAAGCTCGAGGGAGTGCCTATGACGTCAAGTGTGGCCGATTTGAACCCATGACCTCATGGCATTGCACATATAGACGAGGGATTGAANGGGGTGCGGGGTTCAAGTTCTTCAGATTCGCGAGTTGAGGGTACAACACAGTCAACGACCATGCCACGGTAGACTAAAAACTATCAGCCAGACACCCTTGCCTCGCCGGGTATAGCGCCAGCGTGGGCACACGACAATTGTATTAATTTGTACTCACCAGGGTGGAAACCAAGGGGTGGTTTTATAGCCTGACTGCGGGATTGAGAGCTGAACATCTTCCTCAAGAAGAAGGGAAGGTAGCTGGAGAGAGTTGATTAGAAAATTATACGCTAATCAGCTGAGGATATACGCGGGCGCGGTACTTCCACCTACATAGAAGGTAGCGGAAAAGCTAGTAACTCTGGTTGGCTGCCATTTACTACTTTATGATCAATAGAGGCGCTTTATTCAAGGGCTTGGTGGCATAAAATTGTTTAAAGGGACACAGTATATATCAACCTTTCAATACACCATTATATATATATAT
>JAWQUT010000003.1:4158483-4172170 GCA_033807755.1 Ellobium chinense
ATATATATATATATATATATATATATATATATGCAATGGCAATATGGGTGTGTATAGTTTCATTTGACAAAATTCGATACTAATACTTACCGTTTTTACTGTAAAGACCAAAAAAAAATGCTCAATGGTTACGGAGTGGGGCCAAATGGATTCTTGATCAGGACATTTCTGCTGACTAAAAATAGCACAAAAAAAGAAAAAGACATTATTAGTTGCCTGTTCCAAGTTCTAACAATAAATCGGTTAGCAGGCAATTGGAGTATACGCTTAGAGTTTCCTGCGACGGGTTGTATTGTTAATGAAACAGATCTGTTTTAAATGTTGAAACAGTGACATGTTTGCTTGCACTGCTAATTTTCAGTATTATTTGTTCCAGCGTACAATCTGCATAGGCAATGCTGCTTCACTCACTCGTTCATGTTCTAATGATTTGTAAGAGATGTGCAGGTGGAATAAATGCAGGAGAATATTAAAATATACTCTTCTCAGCAAAACTGTTAGTTGCGCCTAGGCTATATTATGTCCCAAGTAACAGTATACAAAACAAAGAAATGTGTAACAAAGCGTGGCTGGTAGTCTATGGCGTCTTTGCTGGATGGCCGCCTGCATTGACTGGTTAGATATGCCTGAGTTTAACAGGGTGGCAAGGCATATTGGCCTAGTATTCATTTTTTTTTAAGGGTAAGGAATGTGAGCTTTGTCATATTATTTTTTGAAGCTGTTACACATTATGTAGGGAAATGTGTCACTAAGGATTTCTTCCAAATTACTGTGACGGATCAATTTTGAGAAGATAGGTCGAAAAAAACTACACTAGTGAATTTTCATGCCCCTACCGGGAATCGAACCTAGGGTCTCTCAGCTTGCAAGTCTGAACGTGCTACCACTACACCACAGAAACGCTAACTTCAAAGCAATTTAATCCTTCAATACCTACTGTCTTAATAATATTAATAATAATTATATATTTCCTAACTTTCACGTGAGAGCCTAGTGTTCATCTATGACCCTAACACACTTCCTGACTGTTCACGTAAGACAGTAAGTGTAAAACATATGACAAGCAATCACAGACTCAGTGATAGTGGGAATGATATTATTGATTACATGTTATCTTTTTTTTTATGCATGATAAACAAATTAATGATCGGCAGGGTGTTTGTAAACAGTAAGTATAAGTGGTAATATTCTTCTACTATCATTTGAAAACAAAGAACGTCTCCTACCTAAACATTAAATTTTTGTTATACAGTTAGTTGATTACTCCACATTTCCATCCCTCTCACCCCCCNTCAGCTTGCAAGTCTGAACGTAATGTTTCCGTGCGACTTGTATTTCACACAAAAATTTATGTTTGGGGTAAATATACAAGAAAAGGCAACAAGATTTCGCACAAACATTTTACAAGGATAACGAAACGATATTGAATTTCTCATAAAACTTTTGAGATTATGTGTTGGACATGAATGTCAATACTCATTTTCAATACGCCATAAACTTCGTAATTAAAATAAAAATCCATTGTGTTTATGGCTATATTGATAGAAACGACCGTAAAACTAGTCTAACACGTGCGATATTAAACTTATTGATTCAATAATTAAAAATGGTCGGCTGTGGTTGTTTTTATAGTCGGTCCAAAAAATACGGTATTGACTTTCTTTTTAGGATATAACCGATTTGCTATGATCATTCTTAATAAAATTTTGTATAGCCACCTCTCTCAGTTTTCCTCAGGCTACATTTTTCACAATGATGGAGTTTTAGATAAAATAAATTTTCTTCATAAAGTTATATAACAAGAGCGAAAGGAACGTAATGGTAAATATTAGGTTAAAAAAAAAGTGTGACTTGAAGACACAAAACTTTCTCAGACGCCAACATGCTTGCTGTGAAAAAATGCAGTGTATGTTTCAAGTGAGATGCTATACTGCATAGGTCTTAACAAATGGCTTACCAATCAGAAGACTGACCGACCGAAAATTATAATTTGTGAAAATGGAGGTTCTCTTTTTTTTTTTAAACTTCTCGATTGTATTGTAGAGGTTTGTGACCAGACTTTGTATCTGTCTTTTAATTTCAAACACCATCAATGTAAATAAAAAAAACTATTTTAGTTACGGCAAATTGAAAGAGGACGCTTTGCAAACTTTGATTAACATTGAGCACGGCAAACCGGTGATATTCCAAGAAAATGAAAGTCCTATAATTGTTGGACCGACTATTTATATGTATATGTAAATGTCATATATGTTAGGTGAGATTGTAGTGTTGGGATAGTAAGAAAGCAATATTAATGAAAATCAGCCTATTATTGGTGATCACCTTATAGGTGGTGACCTACTTCACTACTAACAGAACATCCTAGTGATCGTCTTATAGATGATAGTCTGACAGAGGTGTGGATGTGTTAGACCTGCCATTCATCATATTAGTTGTTGCTCAATCACAAAGTGAGCGTTTCTTCAATATGGCCTAACATTCTGACCCTTCCCTCTTCCTTGCCCCCCCCCCACCCAATTTAAAAAAACCATGATGCTCGTATGACTGCGTATTGATGCAAATAGCCATAAACGTCAACACATATAATCTTGAACAGTGTGAAGGGGGCGTGGCCATGTCGTTTGTGATTCGTACTCAGAAACTTAAGACTGTCAAGTCTAAAGCTTGTGTGACTCTCAAAGCCGGGCTGTTTGAAGACATTTCACGTCCCTTTTTCTACTTGACTCAGGTATAAATAAGTATCTGGCGTTACTGCTGGGTGGACCAGGGCGCTGCACTGCGGTCGACCAGGAATCAAATGCACTTATATAGGGATACGCTAATGTGCTGATTGTCTGCCACAGCTGAACAAAAGCTTCAGATATTCAAACTATTGATGTTCTCGTTCTAAACATGATGACAGGAAAGGGAGTATCAAGGAGTGCAGTAATCTCTTCTCTACAGGTTGTACTTATTGCAGTGGTCTTTGCGTCCGTCATTTTATGTGTTTTTATCATTAATACAAGTGATCACCTGTCTGTTGACCAAATAAATGCGCACCGCAAAATCCCAGGTTACCGCAGATATCATGATGACGTGGTGGCGACGGCTAAACCTCAGAGAAACTTCGATTGGTTGGAAACCAGTGACGCACCACAGCCATGTGACGCCACTATTCCTTTCTCACTATCCAGAGCGGATATATTTCACTTCAGAACATCATGTGATCCAATGCTTTCACTGGACATTACAAAGGTGCTGAAGGAATCCCAGCTATCACCAGGGGACACCAACTTTCCAAACTCGACTTGCCCGCGACAGTTGGGTTTGACTCCTTTCCGCCTGCCTATCACAGGACTGTCCTCACGGCCCGGCTCTGGCAACACCTGGACGCGCCATCTACTCCAGCAGCTCACAGGTAACAATGAAATAACGGTGAGATGAGATTCGATAAGATAAGTTAAGAGTAGACAAAGTTAATAGCGGCAAGATGATTGAGAACTTGCGCATTAACGATGGGATCTCTTATCATTGTAAGAGTTACATTAATTCATCAGCGCTGAACACTCCCTTGAGCCAGTTCAACCTGCAGTTTGCTCATTAACAATGGGTTTTCTACCATAGTAAGATTTACATTAGTTCACGTGCGCCGAAAGCACGTTCAAAATTCAAAGTTAAAACATTCAAAATGCAGAGTTAATGTAATTCTTACGACTGTAGTGAGGAATTCCATCTATCTGCCTTCATGCGCTAGCGGTTACAACAAGAAACATCAATGAAGTTTTTGGGGATTACCAGTAATTACAGCCAACGCTGTAGAAAACGACCTAAATTATTATATCTCGGGAAATTTTCGTAATATATCGAGGATGTTAATCATCGGTAGTATAAAATACTTTTCTAATTTTCAGGCATTATGACTGGGTCGTTCTATTATGATTCACCGCTGGATCCTGTTGAATATCCAGGCACGCATCGAACGGCCGACGTGATTGCAATTAAATCTCATCACAAAAGTGCTGATAGTCTCCCTGGTGGTAAGGAAACGTGAATGTCTTTGGTACATACTGTTTTCGCTTCTCTAATCTTCCTTCAGTTTCATTTCGTCAGGTTGCAGGAGTCAGATTAGAACAGCCTCTTTCTCTCAAACCTCAGGAACATTCCGAAATGGCCAAGGCTAGTCCGCATGTCTGGTGCCATCAATGTGTTCAAATTATATACTTTTGACGGTGGATGTCCTTCATTTAGATTTTTTTCATACTTTTAATTCGGATAAAAAGGGGTTTAAAATCTGGCTTCCTTTTGCAGACCACAGGCCCGCACAAATGAAATCCTCTGAAATCATTGGCAAAAATGCCTGCATTAATTACTGTTTTTGTTTTTTCTTTTTTTACAAATTTCACCACTTTTAGTGTATGGTTTCTTGTTGTATAATTATTTCTATACTCTGGTTTTACTGACTCAGATAGTCCAATTGTTTTTTACCAATTAGGCTCCTGCAACCTTTACCGATCCAGTACCATCTGTGCCCTAACCCTGGGGCTAGACCTAGGCTTTTTTATTTTAACTGTAACTGGTGCAACTACTAACGCAGCATTTCATTTTTATTTTTTTTAATTGGTGTAACCTCCAATTTGGGGACGTTACTTTAACACAATTACGTTATGGAAAGAAATCTAGTAACATCCCTTCTTGCACAGATATATATATATTAAGTAAAGCAGTGTGGCCAAACGGTGTCAGCAATGGACTTAACATCTTAAGATAGAGGGTTCGATTCCCGATCCCGTTGTGCCTTTGTAAAGTATTTCATTCAAATTTTTCTCAGATCACATGACTGCAAAATGCGCACCTGGCTATAAAAAGTGGGAGAAATTGAAAGAATGCTATCTAGTGATTAGCCCTTGGAAGTGGCTGCAACATTGTATGCTCCTCAGGGAGTGGAAAAAGTCTTAGCAGGAACAGGTCTGCGGAGGTAAAAATCGCGTGAAATCGTGTGACCGGACATTAACCTGGATACGAGACCTATAAACCGCATTATTATAATTACATATGTTTCCTAACATATCGCCTCTCCTTACTGTGGTTCACGGCAAGCTTGAGGAAAGTAAGTCTTTTTCACAGAATACTTCTTTTGTCTCTGAACACTGAGTATTATTTTCTGAATGCGGCATTATTTTATATGAAAAAAAAAGTTTGGGCTAGGAAGGAAACACTTTGGACGTTGTTTGTCTTTTTAAATGTTATATATCAAATTGCTGGGAGTGCATTTTGCCAGTGAGTGTGTTTTATTCGCCTGCGCTGGCTCAAAAAATTCATGTTTGTTAGGTGTTTCATCTTCTGAGATTCAACGGATTTTTGTTTTCTTTTTAAATCATCATCTACAAAGATCTTCTTCTTCACCTTCTCCTTATTTCCATTTGGTTTTGCTCATGAGAAATTCAAATATATTAATTCAGCCAGTCAAACGCATGATTGCACTCTGGAAGCAGCTGACTGGGTATAACTTCGACAACTAGCCATTGACGCTTTTTATTCCCAGACCTTAAGTTTGACCGCAAGATACTTATTATGCGGAACCCTTACGACGCCATTGCCGCTAACTACAAGAGAGGGATTTTGAAAGCAGGGCATACCGGGAAAGTGGACATTGTTCCAAATGACGGTAAAAGTTTGTTATTGTTTCTGTTAAAAATGAGTGGTATATTATGCTGCTATGGTCACTGGAAGGGGCGAAGGGGTCATATAATCAAATAATCACTGATTACCAGCCGAAAATGCCTTTGGTCGACCTTGGCCTTCGTGGCAAGTTAGACAAGAACACCGCCGAATTCTATTTATTTGCTCTTTGTCAGGCCTACTCTTACTTTGACCTACGTTCAGACCTTGATACCCCTCAAATTTCCTCTGCTCTATTCACTGATTAATAGGGATAAAGAAGAACCTGGACACCCCTACTGCCAAATATGGAGTGGCCTCACAAAAAAAAACAACTCAATGAAAACAAGGAAATTCCACCGGCTAGTAAAGAAGAGCTGCTAATCAAGGTCTCCGCTTGATTTGTGGCACTTTCACCTATTGCGGTTTAATGTGATGCGGAACAAAAATAACATATTGGTAAAACGAGACACTGTTCTATAGCATTTAGTGAAATTCATTATTATCAAGGGCCTCTTTATTCGACAATAATTAACACTGTTGCTGACAAGTGACATGCCATCAGTCACAAGTTTACGACCACTTTTATTTTTCGCTCAGTTTAGAAATGAATCCACACTTACAGAAAGCCACATGAACAGTCTCACCACACACATATCTCCATTCACAAGCCCAGTGCTGGTGTTGCCACGTTGCCTATTTTATAGTGCAATGTAGCTGATTCCCAAAATCTTTGGTTGGGGAAAGCACCTTGGGGTAGATTTACTTTTTCATGAAGGAGGTTTCTGACTTTATGAAACATACAAACAAACTTATTAAATAAACATAAATTCTTCTTGGGAAATAACATGAATGACAAAACTTCTTGGAAAAGTAATTCAGTTGGCCCCCCTGTTCTCAAAACCGGCAAGGTTTGACGATGGCAATACTCATATAGGCCTACCTATTTACAAAAAGGTGGGCTCGGCTTCATGGTGTAGACTGGGCCTGAAAATTACGTTTTCAATAAAATTAGTATGTTCTTGTTTTAGGTCTGGATATTTGGCCAGAGGTGGAAACGGGGGAGGGGGAGGGAGTCGCTGAGCATAGAGCCGTTTGTCCAAAGATGTTAGTCAGTCTGCTACCCAAGCAACCAAAGGTCATTCTTTTTAAAGCTTGCCAGATTGTCACTCCCCTACGGTCTGGATGGGTTTTTCCTGCAAGGTCGTGTTCCCAATGTTTTGTTTATTATCCTAAGCCTGCTAGGTCTAGCCTAACTGGACATAAATTCTACAATTTTGGAGCCATTACACTGTGTTACAGTATCATACTGTGAACATCAAATGTGACTCTACGAACGGATATTATAGCACTATCGACTAATACCGCATACGTGACTATAAGTGACAATCATGTTCAACTATGATTACCCTGTTGAGAAAGTCAGCCTTCGCCCCTGGTCACTGGCTCTTAGAATTGTTTCTTATTTCGACTCTATCAACAAACTGTGTTGGAAATAATACATCCTATGGGGGTTAACGTACTTCTTTTGCCAAATCTTTTAAGGGGAAGAAAAACATGAAAAGGTTTTTTGAGGGGGGGATGGGGGGGGGATAATCCAAAGTATTTTATTCACAAATCTTTTTCAAAAATAGTCACATCGCCTTCTAATTAATTTGGTTTCCAATTTTTCACTAGGCTGGTTTTGACCGTGTGCTAAAAACATAGGTCTATCACACTTTTTTTTTTATATCTATAAGGCTCAAACTGCACCTAAAACTTTAGAATTGGATGCTTTATCTAGATCACAGATCTTTTTATATGTTTCTATACACTGACTTTGGCTGTCAGAGCCTCTACTTTTATATATCATCGGATTAATTAGATCAAAAAATAAAACCTCTAATCGGTGTTTGAAACCTTAAGGTGACTGGGATGTGGTAATCATGGCCGTATGACCTGTAAGTTGTTCTCACAAACTAAACCTGTGGGTTGGGCTACAAGTCGAAAGGTTTATGTTGTTGTATTCTTGGGAATGGCACTGAACCTCCGACTTATTATTGTGTACTTATATATATATATAGTGTATAGTGTTAATGTTCTGTGCGTATGAATTATGACTGCCTTGTGTTAATGGTTTGTGACAACTATTAGAAGGGCAAATCACTGATTGTGTACAACCCAATTAATCCGCTAATATATATAATGCCCCTTTTTTGGGGCCCTGCCAGACAGTGTTAGGGTGTACAAATAAGGAAAATGACCTGTGATCTAAGTAAAGCATTCAATTTTAAAGTTTCAGGTACAATTTGAGCCTTCTAGATAAAAAAATAAAATGTGTAGGCCTATGTATTCGCATGCGGTCAAAACCAGCCAAATGAAAAATTGGGGACCAAATCAGAATTTGAGTGATCTGTTTCGAAAGACATTTGTGAAAAGTTTTGGGCGTTGACCCCCCTTTTTCTTGCCGTCAAAAGATCGGGCAATAGAAGTACTTTAACCTCCATGGAAGAAATTTCCCCAAATCACAGTGGTATATGTAGAAATAACACAAAATGTTAATAGGGCCAACAGAAGAAAATACAATAGGTGTCAAAGACCTAATGGGTCATGTTCCTAAAATCATATTTCTTAAATCTGTTTCTTGGCACTCCAGGTGTGCAGGTACACTTCATATTTATCACTCAATGACCATTGTAATTTTACATATTAATTATAAAATCTATTTCATACTTTTTTGAACAGAATTCAACCTTAAGGTTTCCAGAGGTGCTTAGCCCTGTCATGTGAAATTTGGCACCCACCATCTGGTAGAGAAATGTAAATCAACTCTTTAAAAGTAATATGCGTAAAGAGCAGTATGCCACCACTAGCTGGCGACGATAACTTGCAGATAGAGTATTTTGTTTGTCATTGAAGACAGTTTCTATGTTACAATTTAATTAGAGTTACTTTGAAAGTGCTAGAATATTATTAATGATATTCCAGAGAATAATCAAGTGAAGGCACAGGCCCCTGCAACTGATAGTATGTTCACAGTAGGTTCTTAGATTTTCAAAGTTAAATACTGTAACAGAAAACCACCCATTATAACACAATATATTTAGTTTTCTGCGGAGTAAACATATCCTATTTCGTTTTAATTCGTTATTGTGCAACGAAAATGGTATAAATCAGACTTAGGTATCATGTTGTTTATTAGAGTACTATTGTTACATGTTAAAAGAATAAATATTGCGCCACGATTTTCCTACCACGCTTTTTTATTTATTTATTTTTTTTTTTTTGCTTTGCCATAAGACCGTTTCCCCTCGCATTTTTTTTTTGTTGTTGGTGTTAGAGGTGTCAAAAATTACTGATATCATTTTCGTAGCACAGCCACAAATTGTGGATTACAACATTATACATCATCACTGACGAATATCCACTCTTCTTTCAGCTTGGCATAAGCATGTTCAACGACTCATACCCCGCTGGTTAGAATTCTTTCAAGACCACCTGGGCTTCCAACAACCTCAGCTGATTCTTGTATACGAAGACATGCGAGCGTGCCTGCTTCGTGAGCTGATGCGTCTGAGCAACTTTCTCAAGTGGGGCAAATTCAGGTATTTTTCCATCTGCTGTGCTCTCCAAAACAGCGTAGGAACGGCCTACAGAAATCAAAGCCGAGTTCCTGTGTATGACCTGTATAACGGCGAGCTTCTCCGAGATATGAATAGTATGCTGTCTACCCTTGCCCAGAATGTGTCGCTGCAATACCCCATGCTGGCAAAGAGGTTGTTAGACTACAGGCTTTAGGGATTGAACGATTAGTTAGTGCGTATTTTATGGGCATCATCATCGTCATAATAAGATAATAAAGCTAATAAGTCAAGTTTATAGTATTATAGAGCATGTGCTTTTTATAACGAAGTCGCCTACACTTGTGAATTCTCATAGGCCTACATATCACCGTTTTCATAGTGTAAAGATGCGTGTGGCGGTCTAAGTTTTTGTATTTAAGGAGGCTTTATATTGTTAAAAACTAATTCTTTTTAGTAAAACTTCGCGTAACCGCCAGTTGTTCTTTTGAATTTACTGAATCAAACTCTTGGATTGCTTCCCTTGGTCAGAGTCCATGGGTCAAAGGTTACGTAACGCTTTGTTGTCTGTCGACAGTAGACCCATGAAACATATCAGAATTTTTCTTTTTAGGCATGCAACCCATTCTAAGAATGGATGTTACTAGTGATAATATCGTTGTCGGAATGATAGAATCGGCTAACTGCATTTGAGAGAACTTTACAGGAGAGAGAAAACACTGTTTCATTTATGACATGGCAGGCAGGTTTGGCTGAACCTCACATAATATTTTATTGTTTGAAGACAGGAAAATGACTATTGTAAGGTGTCATCATATGTTTTTATTTAAAGAGACTTTTGACGGTTAGCCGACTGTGAGTAGACAGTTCGGGAATGATAGATTTGGCTAACCGCCGTGCTGCTGGTTAGACGAGCCTATCATTCTCGCCGCCACGAGAAGCGAGTGATTGTGGGAATGATAGATTCGGCTAACTGTTGCCGGGCGTTAGGCATTATGTTTATTGTTAGTTATTGCACTGACAACAATGACGAAAACGACTTCAGTGAGATTCTATTGTTGCAGCATTGTAGTTCAGTTAGAATGTCTCAATACAGTTTAGCAAAAATACTGTGATGGGTTATCGTACTGGCAGAAAAAAAACATTTATTTCAAATAACCTTAACTACAGAGAAAAATGAACATGGCATAATAAGGACACTTTACCGGGCTTGCAGAAAAAAACATTTGGAATCGATATCTTTAAATATAAAAGATAGTAAGAACAAAGCATGGAAAAGCATGGCGCATAGTTATAATCACTTATCGTTCAATGATCAAGCGATTCACGATTTCATTCTTCATACAAGAGCATAAGCAGAGAAGCTTTTAAAGGGTTAACAGTAAAAAAACATGTGAACGAATGTCTTAAGTTGTCGTAGAAAGGGAAACAGTCATGTGGAATCACTTTTTTGACTTCCTGCAAATGTTTAAACTTACTGGCTTGGATTGTCAGTTTATTACTGTACAGAGGGGGTGGGGGGTATCGCAATGTCTGTCGTGTGGCCTCGAGCTTTGGGAAGCTCCTGCCAGTCCTGATCAAAGTTCAATTTAAAGTGAATGACCACATCTAATGAGTACTTCAGAGCACGAATATCAGTGACAACGGCATCGTCCTTACGTCTACCTGGCCTAATGCTCTTGTAGCTGTTTTTGAGATGAAGTAATAGAGTCGTGCAAGATCGTCGGGCAATTGATTATACAACGAACTATGACATCGGGATGAATACCTCAACCATCTAGACAGTGTGGTGACAACACCAGCATTCATTATCCCAGAATAATGCAACGCTTACAACAAATGTCCCAGCGCTCAGGTTTTAGATAGCCGATCCTATCATTCCCGGCTACTCGAAGCGCGTAGTCAGCCGATTATAAAATTATCAAATTAAATATTTTTCCACTGCCCTGTGTTTTCTGAGATTTTTATATGATGTAGAGGGTTGCATGATGATTCAGATTATCCAAAAAATTTTGCGGTTAACCGATTCTATCATTCCGCCGACGATATGTTGGGTTTTTTTGTTGTTGTTTGTGTGAGGGAATTGTACGTTATAGGACATCACATTATGGCCGCTCAGGTATATTAGTTCACCCAGTAACTTTGTCAACCATTTGGATTCTACCATATTTCAAGTAACGATTCCTAGCAATTTCCTAAAAGTTCAGTGACCATATTGTCATTCATCTCTGATAATTTTGCATCGAAATGTGCTTGAAATTTACATTGGCGGAAAAACACATCATTGATCATCTAATAAAAAGAAACCATTCATGATCTATTAATGTCCCTATGTTGTTTAATTTTTTTTCCGGGTAGTTGGTTGGATGGATGGTTGCATGATTGGTGGATGATTGGTTGGTTGGTTAGTTGGTTGGTTGGTTGGTTAGTTGGTTGGTTGGTTGGTTAATGGGTTGGTTGGTTGGTTATTGCTGCTGCTGCTGCTGCTGCTGCTGTTGTTTTTATCGTGACGGCGGTAGTAGTGTTGTCGTGGTGGTGCTGGTGGTGGTGGTGCTGGTGGTGGTGGTAGCGGTATTTCAATGGCATATCAGTTGCTACTGGTGGGGCTATTGCTCGAAAATATTTCCTTAGCTTTATTATGATGATGTGATAAATAAAGGATAAAGAAAACATCAATACGCACTTGACGGATGAACCTAAGATCTACTGAAGTGTTATACTTAACTTTGTCGACACATAGATACGAAATGTAGCAAACGTGTGCTTTGAAAGTGGTTCTGAACTGAACTGAATCGTGCTTAAATATGTTGTCTGTTTTGTAATGTGGTGTGTTGTGTTGTGATGTGTTGTATTGTGATGTGTTGTGTTGTGCTTGTTGTGCTGTGTTGCGATGTGTTGTTCTGTGCTGTGTTATGATGTGTTATGTCATGTTGTTTTGTAACGTGCTGGGACTTGTTATGCTACGCTGTGTTGCACTGAGTTGTGTTGTGTTGTGTTGTGTTGTGTTGTGTTGTGTTGTGTTGTGTTGTGTTGTGTTGTGTTAAATTGTGCTATGCTAAGTTGTTTTATGTTCTGCTGTGTTGTGAGAACTGTGATGTGCTGTGTTATGCTGCGCTGTGCAGTCCTGTGCTTGTTGTGCTACGCTGTACTATGCTGTGCCGCGCTGTGTTGTGCTGTGTTTTGCCGTTAGTTTGTGCACGTTAACACGTTTTTAGAACGCAGTTCAGCAAAGAATTATTTTAAAAATATCAGATTAACATAAAATCTAGAAACATGATACTATGTAAAGGCAAGTTTATTGAAGCATATCATTTAGAATCAACACTCTGAAATAATAAATATCATGCGTCGTGACTGTGTGAGAGAAAAGTTGAAAATGCGGAAATAACTGCACCATTCGGCCTTGAAGAATAGGAATGAGAAAATAGTCGTTTTAATATTAATTTTGTCGTAGACTGAAACATGAACATGAGTAACAAAACAAAAACAGTAATGAGAAAAGATCATCTGAAAATAATTGAGCGTGAAGTTAATTCAAGAATTAAGAGCAGCTAAATGCGATATCTGAATTTTATAATTTTTGCGGGCTTTTGGTCAAAGTTATTTGGACTAGGCACAAAGAGTTTATTTATATATATTATAACCACTCTTCTATGCCTGTCTTTTCTTTTTCTTCTTAATGTGGTTGCTTTTATTGCGGAAGTTATAATTCTTGTTTCATTCTATTGATAAAGGCCTGAGAGCCGAAATGTTTAGAAGTAATTTTCAGTCTTTTTTCTTAACTAGGTTTTTAATAAATTCCTTGAATTAAGATTGAGCTTTTAATTTTTCTCAGTTTTAAAAGAAGATACTGATGATAATGATGATGATGATGATGATGATGATGATGATGATGATGATGATGATGATGATAATGATGATGAGAGCTTTCGGTCGTATGAATTGTCTTCGCCGTTCGGAGCTTGGGAGCATAATCTCTGTTTACAGTTCTTAGTATCAGATGCCGGAACCCATGCTCCCTGTCTGACCTGAGACCTTTGCTGCGAGTAAATGCACTCAGGGAAGAGTGGATGGTGAAGCGTTACACAGACCTAATTATACACTTGCATTCTCAATTTTATTTTGTGGAAAAAGGATATCACATATCCCTGAAAGCGGCAATTTTGAATGGCCACAAAAGAAATAAAAAAATAGAGTGACATTACACGGTCTCTCGATCGGTATAATATTTTATTTGACTAAAAAATATCCTATGTCCAGGTCTCACATCTGGATTGATAAGCAAGGTTAGATCTCATACCTTGCTTCACTCTCCACCAACCCACAAACACCCACGCGAGTCGGTATGCACGATTTTGCCAAGTTTACAGTTTGTTTTGTATTTCCTGAAAATTTCCTGTGAACAGCCGAATTCCAACACCTCAGAAAATCTAAAACAAGTCAACAAGTGAAACGGATTCTCCCTTTTCCTTCAAACCTGCTTGTGT
>JAWQUT010000003.1:4181889-4195518 GCA_033807755.1 Ellobium chinense
CCCCCCCGGGGGCAGGTAGGAGAAGCAGCAGCAGCATTTTTCTTCCAGTTTTTGGATCAACTTGCCTAATTCTGTAGCTTCGCACTTTTTAGATAAGTACAGAATACATCGCGCCGCATACCAAAGCTACATGCCGCACTCCACCGCACCGTGCTTGAACGCAATAACTTTCGGAATAAAGTATCTTTTTGCATAAAGTATCTTTGTATCTTTTGCAATAGAAGAGACTTCTAAAACAAGGCATGTAGTGAAATTAAATATATGTAGAGTTTAAACCTTCGGGTCTATTAGTCCTTCGCCAAGGAACAACGATATGAATTAAAAAAAACTGAATACAAAATGTATCTTGTATCTTGATAATCACATTTCCCAGTTCAAGGCACTGAAATACCCTTTTAAATCTTTTACGTCCCTGACCGTGTATTTATTGACTCCTATGATAATATTTCCCGTACGGGCTCTTCCTGCCTGGTTTAGGTTAGTCTGCCAAATTTCGGAGCTGTACATGAAACGGTGTGGATCTAAACGCTGAACAAACACAGCAAATCAGTCAGCCACAGATTTTGCACTACATCTATTAGATTGTTTTCATTAGCTTACACAGGCTTTGTAAGAGTTCGGTATTCTAATCTGCAATTTTCTTTCTTTCTTTCTTTCTTTCTTTCTTTCTTTCTTTCTTTCTTTCTTTCTTTCTTTAACAAAATAGGGGCAACAAGGTAAATAATGCAATTCATCTCCGGATGGATGTCCCTCGATAACACCCTCTCTCTCAATCTCTCCACCTCCACTGCTCTTTCCTTCCCAACTTTTTTTTTGTTTTTTTGTTTTGCTTTTTTTAGGGAGAGTACAAGGAGATTTCGTCAAAACGCATTTCCTCACGTCACAAAAGGCACCATCTTTTCTTGCGGGAACCCGAAGAAATAAGGAGACGGAGACGATCCCGTTCATCTGATTTTACACCCAAAAGTTGGCTAATGAAGCGGAAAGCCACAAGCACAGTGCTTAGAATACGAGAGAGGAGCCAGTCAAAAGAGATCGTTCTCTCGGTCTCGCATCGCCCCGCCTTGTTTCCTGGCCAGCTAGGCCATTGTGTTGCTCTTGATCGGGTTAGGGCCCGGCCATTATATTTGTCTAGCCGCATTGATATACCATTAGCAGTCAGCGGCTTGGCGGCACACCAGCTGGCACCAGACTGATGTCTTGAAGTACATTGAGAGTTACGCTAATTTATATATCAAAAATACAAATAATTATTGAAGTCATTCAGCTAGCACCAGACTGGTGGCTAAAGTACAGAGCGAGTTACGTTAATTTATATTTCGGAAATACAAATATTAAGTCATTCTAGGTGAGCCTGACGAGACAGTATGACCCAGAATGACGGAAAGTTTGAAAAAAAAAATCGGTCAAAACTTTGTAAATAGTAAGATCTCATTTATTAGATTTAAACCTTCCGGTGAACAGTCTGTAATTTTGAATTTGTCAGTCTTACATTTCATTGGTAAAATTCGATAAAGTTTAGTGAATACGAGACTAGGAAAAAGAACATTGCAGTGAGTATGTGAGTTTCTTTCAAGGGACACCCTACCCTCCCATTGTGAACTATCGTGCATTTTAGGAGTGTACACTGTCCTTTTCCAATTTAGTACATTTTGTATGAAAAAAATTGTGTCCCTGTGTGTTAAATAGTGCGATTTATTTCCTATCGTGTGTGTTGATCCTCACATGAGACTTTAGTACCTTGTGTGCTCATGCACTTACTGTACTGGATACGTATCTGTAAACTGTTATTTTCTCTTCCCATTACTTCTATTCTAGTCAGTACTTTCTCTCTTTCACTCGTTGATCTTTGTAATCATTATGTAATCCCTCCCTCCCTCCCTCCTAACCTTTTTATTCGCCTTGTCTCCTTTTATTCTTCCTATGCACTTCTTTTCTGATGAGACTGTTCACCTATTTATGGCCTCGTATGCTGTCAATGTGTGACAGCAATGATTATTCATGAACTCTTTGTTAAGCCGGTTCCTTTCTTTTACATCTATAAGACCCTTTTTACAGATCATTTCTATTCTTAGCCTGACGATATTGGAACTCCTGTGAAAAATTTTGCCTATTTTATATAACAGTAAAGATTTACTTAACTTTTAAATACGATTTAAATGGCTTCTATTGACATTCTATTGATCATTGAAAATACGTCAATCATTCTTACGAAGATGTGATCAAATACATTACAGTCAACGGATAATCAATGGAATCAAAATTTGTTTGTGTGTTTGTAACCTTCCTAAAGTAATGATTTACCGGCATTGTGGCCGGAAGGAAAGATGCTGGTCTCTTGTTGCGACAATTATCGGGTTTGACTCCAGCTAACGGGAGGTTTTTCATTCGGTATATTTAGCAGGACTTATGTCCCCGATGGGACACTTCACACTTATTTAATGCAATCGCCCTTTTTTCCCACAATTTCATGAGTAAAGTATTTCATACTGAATAGAAGCTTCGCAATTCGCTAGTTTACTGTCCCTCCAAATGTTATGGTAATGACAAAACTGATATTAAAATGTCCAGTGTTTGAAATATGAAAGCACATCCGTCTGAGTCAGGGTGGTATTCTTGGCCATTATCTGTAAGCAGGCCTTGCCATCCGACCTTCACGATCGGACGGTGCAGCTTTATAACGCAACCAATTTCGGCGGCCTGAAGAGGGACTAAGCCTCATCTCTCATATTGCCATAACTGTTTTAAAAAGACCCATTAAATCATGACACGAGAAAAAAAGTCTTTAAATCCTGACACAATAATACAACCATAGAATAATGGCTTAAAAACTTAATTGAGATCTTGCGCAATAACGATGGTATCTTGAACATTGTCAGAATTACACTAACGCTGCTTGATGAACGCTACCAGGGATGCATTCACCACCGCTGCACTGATGTAATTCTTACGATGGTGAGGGGTCCCAAATATCTCTCAAGCTCTCAAATATCCCGAATGAGAGTTTCTTGTAACTGTTCGTGTACGCGTCAGAGAAAAATGGCGTCAGATCAATAAAGGTATCATTTCGCACCCTCCAGCCATTAGTTTGGTTGTCGCAAGGGCGCTGATATTTGATCTTCGTGGTTCCGATTTAAACGGATGCTATAACAAGCTAAGTTGCACTCCTTGGATGATTAAAATTTAACATGAGCTTTTAAACAATAAGATAATGTCTATATATTATATATATATTTTAAAAAATTGGAACAGGTTATCTGGATATGGGAAAATCCATTTTCTACATATTTCGGAGACAATCAGAAACATCGCTGCCCANAAATTACATCTACAACATTAACACCGCTGCTCTTCTTGTAATGATTGTGCTCACACACGTAATTGTGTGTAAACATAACGGTTAAGCTGAAAAAACGAAAAAAACGCTAATAAGCAATGTTTTTTCCCAACGCCAGCCTCTCTAAAAACCCGCCATATTTGAGGAATTTGGCCTCAAAACACCAACTTGACTGCAGACACCACAACAGAAGTGACGTCATGAGCAAAGACGCCAATTTAAAAATTGGAACAGGTTATCTGGATATGGGAAAATCCATTTTCTACATATTTCGGAGACAATCAGAAACATCGCTGCCCACTAATTTTTTTAAAAAAGGACCAGTTATAGTCGGTTTGTGACTTACACATGATGAAATTAGTGGAGAAATTAACCCATACGATGTGCTTGGAGGAAGCGTTTCTTGGCTGTTGGTACAGCCAAGTCTTGCATGTGTCTATCGGAAAGTACCAGTATTCGCACTGGTGGTTCACACGACCAAAGTCATGTTCATTCTATTGATTCTGCTCTTTTTCATAACGATGATAATGTTCACTCTGGCGATCGACTCTGCTGCGTACATATATTCTCGACCTGGCATCTGATACAAATATATATACATCTTGGTTTTGAGAGCCAGAAGGCAGTGTATAATACTGGTTTCCAATTAGTCTAGATCTTCTTCCCTATTACAGTTTTAAATATCAAGTTTTCTTAGGCCCAAAGCCAAACATAATATGAAAATGTATTCTTCACATCTTGGTAATATTATGTATTATATTTACATGTATGATGTGTATTGTTTTAGGTGTTCGTATTATGGATGAGATGTATAACATTGTATTACATTGTATGTCAATTTTCATTTAGTGTAAATACGAGTCGTACATTCATTTTTTTTATTATTTTCACAGAATGATGTTGGTTTAGAAGATGTAGCCAGTCAAGACGTTGTCCTGGTAGAGTATCCGAATATTCAGCGCTGTCTTTTAACCAGTTCCACCATTATATATCTTTATAGTGTAACCTGTGCCTAACGACGATCGTCCCTGCCTCACGCGACAGATCGATTAAACAGGTAGTCGCTATATGCAGGCTGGTTATTAGAATTTGCAGGTTGGTTTTAAGACTCAGAAAGTTAAGAGAATTTTCTTTATGCTATTGAAGCTGATTTTCTTTTTTTTTTCTTTTTGCAGTCCTGGGACTGACCTGTGGCTTAAAAGGACAACTGTATATTTGATAGGTGCAAAAGCTTTGGTCAGCCGGAAAATCCTTGAAAAAGCCTTAGCAGACTTCGGGTTAATAGGCTAAAGATAGCTTGAAGCAGTGATTCTCTGAGTGCTTTAGACAGACTGTGTAAAAATAATAGTATAGCATGAAACCCTACCGCAGAAGTGGTGAAATTCAGTCTTGAATTTGTTAAAAAAATAATTGTTGCAGCACTGTATCCCAATAGCTTCAACGGATTTCATTTGTGCGGCCCGAGCCTGTCATCTGCAACAACCTCTTTTCAGTTTCATCTAAATTGTGAAAAGTCTAAATGAAGGACGCCTCACTGTAAATAGTATAATAATATAATTTGAGGAGCACAGTGGTGGCACCAGAAATGCAGACTAGCCGTGGCCATCCCGGAACGTTCTTGTGGTCCTAGTGGAATTTTTTATTCAATAACTCAAAGAGGCTTTTACAATTTGGCTCCTGCAACCTTTATTAGCGAAGCTTCCCTTCATACAGTGAAGGGGCCCAGCATCAACTGATTCACACAATTTGAGGTAGAAGATCGAAATCAAGAATTTGAAAATATGAAGATGGTGTAGTTTCAGAATACTGAGAATTTGCATGTTGCTGAGGTCACTTGAACAGGTCAGTGATCCGATGTCTTAGTCCTTATCTGTTCCACTGGAAACTTCCGGATCCTCTCATTCCCTCTCCTCCTCTGATCTGTTCTCATTACTGCCCTGTCTGTCTATTATTGTAGCCTGTGAAAAGGATCAGACAGCCCCGGCGGTCACGAAGACAGCTCTGAGGACCAGGGGCGGATTTCGGGACTCTGGGCAGAGGGGAGGTTTGGGATTCTCCCCTATCCCCCCCCCCCCNCCCCCCAAACCCTTTTTTTTTTTCAGGACAGCCCATGTTGCAAATCAAAAGAAAGAATAGGTAGGGTCGCTTGGTTCCACAGAGAAAGAAAGAAAGAAAGAAAGAAAGAAAGAAAGAAAGAAAGAAAGAAAGAAAGAAAGGCGAGTGAGAATGAGAATATCAATAAAAAAATATGTTCCATTCATACCCGTAATTAAGGAAACCTCGCCAGAAAACTTTGCCTCAGGCCCCACAGTTCCAAAAACGGATATGCCCTCTTTCACAATGCGAGTATTAACAATAAAAATGAACATTCGTTTTGCTCTTTCATACTTTATTCTCTCTTTCCACCCCAATATTTTCTTTCTTGCCCTTTGGTACGGGACTCCTTCACGAGCGTGGGGCCCTGGGTACGTGTCCATCGTGCTACACCTAAATCCACCCCTTCAGAAGTTGAAAAGGGGAGGGGAGGCGTGGGGAAGGAAGGGGTAAGGAGCTTTCAAACTGAATGGCAGGTAGGACGCACATTGGATTGGTGATTAAAATATGGCAAAGCGACTTTTGTAAACTGAATACATAAGATGACAAACTGAGAGAAAGCTTCTAATGTATGCGTTCAAGACGCAAAACAGTGGCATAATGCAATAAGAGGGCATAAGCATGAGGAAAAATCTTATCCTATCAAATTCTTAGCAGTTTAGTCTTATAAAATTGATTTCAGCTAGCAAAGTGCCTGCTCTAGTATTCATTTAAACATATAAGGGCCTATATGTCAGTTTGGGCCTTGGTTTTAGTACCCCTATTTAGCCCACATATGGCCATATCAGAGAGAAGACTCGGGGCCCCTTCAGTTGGCCACAAAAAAAATGATACCGTACTCTAGCACATAAATTTTTATAAAAAATTCTACAATTTGAGCAATGCAAAAACTATCCCAGAAAAGAAACCGTCCACCAGCACAATTCCAAGCCAAACTTTTCGCACCAACACACAAGCTTCTATAGCAGCTCGGCTCCCCTTTCGTTAATGAAAAAACAAGAACAAAAGAAAAAATAATACCAGTTTTGAGATAATGTAATGATTGGTGAATTTCTTCTCAGATGTATTCCTCCGGTAAATCAGAATCAGAATCTACATGGGGTGGGGTGAGAATGGAAAATGCTCAGCAGTTAGTCTGCATCGTGGGACCAAACGGATTCTTGACCAGGATGTCTCTGTTGATTAAAACCAACCACAAAAAAAAGAAGGCTTTGTAGTACTCTACCCTATAATACAATAGTACTCTACCCTATAATACCCAGGTATGACTTCTGACAACTGGACTAATTCACCCATTTGTAAACCCGTTTACTGTCACTGTATAAGAGCAATGGAAAATACAGCGCTTGTACTCCATTTCCGCCATTGTTTACTACAAAACTGGAAGTAGTGCGCACGCACGGCCACTTCCGCATTGTTTACATCATCTTCTACTTCTACGTCTCGGCCAATTTGCTCACTGCCCGGACAACCAGAACAAGGCCATTAGTAGATCTTAAACCTCCAGCAGTAAGTAGAAGTACCTGACCTCTTGTCCTCTTCCTCCAGTCTCATGGACTGAACTCCTCATAATGGAAAGACACAGGCACTTACGAGATCGATATGGACGATTTGATGGATACTGCCCGCGTCTCGTCCCGGTACGGAAAATTGGCGAAATGTGTTTCCACCCATTACCAACGCGCTTACGGCCGTTTACAGGAAATTGCCCGTACCAGCAGTTTGCTCCATGTACCACAACGGTGTTAAAGTGAACAAAATCTCGGGTCTGCCGTTATCATTTACAGGAAATTACCCACAGTAACAAGCTGGCTCGTGTATCACATCAGCCAGGAGGAGAATAACACAGGTTCTTTTGAGCACAAGCTGATCTGTCACTCTTCTTCTTGCTGCAGGCCTGTAATTTTATTTTTCGGTATTAGGTCTTACTTTCGACATGGGGTCTTACTTTCGATATTACGTCTCACAACTTAGAGGCTATATAGATATTCCACCTCTCCGTTTCCCTTTTTCGGCACCGCCCGGCTCCCACGGATAAACTCTCCAGACAGAGAATTTTGATTTTCAGCGAAACTGGCCTTTTTAGTTTATTTTGCTGTTTATTTACTTAGCCGTGGACCGAAACTGTCAGGTCACAGATGTGCTAAGGCGGAAGAGTAGGGGACTAGCGTTAAACACTGAAAAAGGTAGAGTGTGTTTACAAACAGCAGTCAAGCTCACATGATATTTTCATGAGCTTGCAGTGGTTGTGTCAGGGTTAATTTAAATTTGGGCCACCCACCGACTTAAAACAAAGATCTATAAGTCTAAATGGTAGCTGAACGTTTGGGTTCAGATGACAGTTAATGCTGCCTAAGAGGGGCGGAAAGTGGACAGCCCCAATCCGGGATTCAAGTCTTCCAGGACTCCAGACTTGGCAGTAGCTTGGATTGCTGGACCAGACCAGAAGACATCCGGATTCATTCCCCGTATCGCTCCGCAAAGGGTCATCTTTTCGCCATCTTCAGGGGTGGGTGTATGAGTGAGTGAGTGAGTGAGTGAGTGAGTGAGTGAGTGAGTGAGTGAGTGAGTGAGCAAGCGTTAAAGTGAATAAACGAGTGAGTGAAGACAATTTTTGTTTGTGTGTGTCTTCCTCTCTTTCTCTCTCTCTCTCTCTTTCTTTCTCTCTCTCTCTCTTTCTCTCTCCTTCCCTCTCTCTCTCTTTCTCTTTCTTTCTTTTTTTTCTTTCTTTCTCTCTTTCTCTTTTTCTCTCCCCCTCTCTCTCTCTCTCTCTATCTCTCTCTCATAATGTGGTTAATTACTCCTAGCTCCTCATGAAAATTAATTTTAATTGCATTGTCCTCACTATCATCGTGAGTATTTTCCTTTTTTTTAATATATTTGTCTTTTAAATGGCCAAAATTTTAAACAGGTTGAAGGGCCCACTTCTGCTCCATCTTAAAACTCGTTTGTAGGATCACTTTCGGACTCTGTATTCAAACGTATCCTATTTTCAGAGTGTGAACCGGTGTTCCATTTTTTAATTCCTCTCCGCACCCCCACCCCACCCCACCCCACCTCCCACACACCTTACTAGAAATCACATTGTCTATTAACAAACATAGGCAACTTTTTGACGTACAAAATTAGGCCCATTGCAATCTCCTTAATCGAAAAATACTACATTATCACTACGCAAGCAGTTGAATGACCATAATATTCCAAACTCTCAGACAAAGCGATAGGAGACTAAGAAGAAGTAGTCTATTAACAATGGATTCTTACGCATCACACAGGCTCTTTTCTGAGAATCGATTCACAATATCAGTTAAGGGGAGATAATGACCCACTCAAAAAGCGAGTTAATAGGAATCGGTTAACCGAATTTTTAGAAAAATGATGACCCTGTTTATCCATTTCATCACAAACCGAATCTTTTTCCAGGTCAACTGCACGCACAAGCCTGACCGAACCTACAATAAGCCTAAACGAGCCCATAAGTGGAACTTAGCATCCAGCTGAATAAGGTAGGCATGGAAAAATGAGGCTCACGTGATCACAGAAGACCAAATCGGAGAGAAAAGAAAACGAAGAAGAATACTTTTAGTTTTAAACTACGAAATGTCCGTAGCCGTATTAGGCGGTCAGGAAAGCATTGGTTGTCTAACCCCGAGGGGGTAGCTGTACTTAAGTTAAGAGTGCTTGTCCAGAGTGCCTGTGCTACATCATGCGTCAGTAACGTCCATTGCACAGAAGCGGTGGGCGAAACGACGCGGTAAGTTATTGGAGACACTGTGACAGTTTAGGGAACCGAAGATCTTAGGTTTCACTTTGTGGAAAACAAACCAGCCGAAAAAATACCAACAACCCCATGCTACTGCGGGCTTTCAGCTGTGAAATCCCTCATTGGGTTCAGCGCTGGCATTCACCAACTAATCGCAAAATGCGGCTGCTTTTTAAGTGGAGTCCTCTTGAAGATCCTCAAAGAAGTTGCACTAATGAATGCTTGCAAAGTAAAGTAAGGCGTTAAGTAAAAGCGAATTGCAGTTTGTTTAAACGATCATAGTTTGCATGTACAGTCAATTCCTCGTAATCGCAACTTCCCCTTATTCACTATATTTTGTCAGTAACAAAATACTGTATTTTCTATATTAAATTTGTTGGATAAGCGTAACACCTCTCAATGGCAACCTTAGCCATCCTCCAGAGGAACTGCAGTACAAATGAATCGCTTGTGTATAGTCATTCCCTGACTACAAAGACACGCCAGGCCAGGGTTAAGACACACAGAGTATGTTTTACAGCCAGTCACAATGAAGCTCACGTAGCTTTTTTGTTCACTCAAGTTACTGATATGAAATGAGAGCTTTATATATATATATATACTGTACTGTCATGAAATGACAGCTGTGATTATAGTTGTATAAAATGGCATGGGTTGACCCTATGCAATAGAAAAAAAAAGAGAGAAAATCACTAGATTAAGATAATTCATCTAATATTGCTCACAAAAAAAAAAATCAAATTTATCCCTAATTTATTACAATTTGCCCATGAAATTTATTTTTTTTTTTAATCAATTTCCGCGACAAATAAAAACGTGATGTCAGGTGGCCCTGTTCGACTTCAGACCATGATATTTCAGTTCTCAGTCTAGCGATGAAAAAAAAGCTCATTTTGATTTGCTGAAGGACATTTAGAGTCCATTAACATACAGTATAGAGAACATTGGTTCCCAGCCACTACTTCTGATCACTGGAACCAAAAGTGCAGAGGCACCATCTGTTTTCTCTGAGACTGCAATGAAATTATAGAAACGGCAGAGCAGAAAATAACTGACAAAGAATGACGAAATAAGAAGTTTCTGTAAGCCATCAGTGCTCTCTAGCTTTGCACGGCTGCGGTTAGTTCAGGATGCCCCAAACAAACGCGGACAAAAGTTGACAAATAATGCTGCAGTCGACTCATCACAAAATCCAGCCTGATCCCTGAATCTGCCTGGCAGCTGAAGAGATTACTACTCTAGCACGCGACATTAAACATTGAAAACAGTCTTGGTGTCATTCTGCTTTTGGCACGCTAAGCCTAATTGACTGATGATCAACGAACTTTGCTCGCTCCCCATCTCTTCTCACCTAAAAAGGGGATTAGGCTATGGCACGGCAGTTCCTACCACCAATGACATAAGTGCTTTCGGCCACCGCCGATCTTTATCAAATCAGTCTGAAACTGAAGAGCGGTCCCGGCTCAATTTCACACTGAATAGAATGTCATTGTTTCAATACCAGAATCGATTCACGTCAGTAATTACCTCTAAATTACATGTAACCTTGGTGAAAATTGAAATCAACGACTTCTTTTTTTTTCCTTGTGAAAATTCGGCCAGCAAGGCGTATCTGTTAAATGAAATCAGACTGTCATTTCAAGGACAGAAGTAGTAAAATGTTTTAGGATATCACAATCTCCAATTCCCTCTAGGATCACTGGGGCAAAATAGCATGAATCAGTTTTAGCCCCTAATCACTTGTACTGGAACCTCATAAAGTCAGACGAATTCGTAAAGTTAATTTAAGATAGACATTTAGAGTGAGGAATCTGAGCTTTGGAACGAGTAAGCGAGAATTTCGAGTACGCGAAGGGTCGTGATAGTGAGTTTCTGTTACATTTTCTGCACTGAATTTGATTCACCAACTCTTAACACCCAGCAAAACTCGAAATTATGCAATGGTCCCTGAAACTCTGAGTTCACAAGATTCTATAGATGTCATACAGTCGGACCTGGTGTGGCGTTCACCTATATATCGGGATTTCTTCTGTGATGTTGAGATTTCATGGACGACTGTATACTTTTCTTACATCTTTGACTTCCATATAGCGACCATCTGGTAACAAGAGGCGATCACCCTTTCTTTTATCACAAACCGCATAACAAGATAGAGGAACATTGTAAGTGCAAGGTCATCATCAACTAGCTAATGTGAATCATCGTGAGGACATTTCAATGGTTTTGAAATGCTTAAGCTTAAGCCTTGAACAAATGTATATTAACCTGAAAACCAGAGGGAAAGTATTATTGTTATTGTTGTAAAATCCAACTCTTTAATGAATGACATCATATTTTGGATGCTAAATTATAAGGAAGTATGAATATAATAAAAGATGTTCAGCGCTTCGCGTGATTAATCATTTTCTGAGGTTTCAGAGACAAAAAACAAAATCACCTATTTCAAAAGAAATGTTTGAACCTAGATCTACTCAGCTGCTCAAGACAGCTCAGATCTGAATGATTAAGTCCTCTTGTCCGTTCACATGCCAATCTTAATCTTCCAGGTATGAAACCACAAAGAGCAAACACATAAATAAACAAGCCTTCCCTAGGAGGCATTCGTTGGCATCTCATATGGTTCCTCATATTCTTCAGTGTGAAGATGGGTGAAGGCACTCGTGGGTCCAAAAAAAACAACAACAAACAAACTTTTCAACTAGATGTTGAAAATTGAAATTGTTCCAGAGGCATTCAAGGTACTCCTAAGCACGACATTTTATATAGTAAATTAGAGAGTGTGGATAACTTAATAATTTTATTAAGCACCATGGCCTCGAAGGGGACAAATTATGACGATTGCCCGGAAGGGTTTTAAAAAACTGGAGAACGCGCCATCACATTGTCCACACCATCTGCATGGAATACTCTCACGGAAGAAATGAAAGCAAACAACACCAGTTTGAAAGCATGGTACATATCGTATATATATATATATATATATATATATATATTATGAAATATATGAATGGCTGAAGTTGGCTGCCACATGGTTTCTAAAATGTAGATTTTCCAAAAATCTGTTGTGTCCTTCTGTTAAGTGAGACAGTGAGAATGAATGGTTACTGTATTAAGGCGCCCAAGGCCCACAGAGAAGTGGTGCTAGATTAAAATAAATTTTATTATCATCATTCACCGATGACCTGCGAACTTTGACGCCCTCACCTACACCCCCCCCCCATCANCCCCATCACCCCCCACACATACCCTGCTCCCCTCCTCCACAAAATCCAGCAAAGGGACAGGCTATGCCACTGCAGTTCCTACCACCAGTAAGATACGTGTCCGAGGCCGCCGCTGATCTTTATCAAATCAGTGTGAAATTCAAGTGCGGCTCGGGGCTTAATTTTACGCTGAATAAGATGTCGTTGTTTAAATACCAGAACATCTAGCATTTAAGCGATTATGTCACTCCGAATAAAATTGTGAAATACAGAGTTTTTCAAAGAGCCAGTCCTCGACAATATAAGGCACCTCTCTGCTAAATTAATAGCTCTGATGAATGCATTGATCGACGTGCGGAGCGTTCAGTTCTAGCCTTTAAAACTACGACCAAATATCTTTTGTGAATGCTAGTCTCAGCAGAGTGCTCTTAGCCTTTTCTTCAACACGCCAGCGAACGCTAATCCCGATAGACAAATAAACATAGGGCAAATGCCATTCTGGTTCGTTAAACGTCCAGATTCGTGTTACTTATAATGGCTTATCACATTTCAGCCAAACTGTGCACATACATATTTTTGTAAACGTAAGAGCTTGGTGTGGACCTTTCTTCTTTCACAACATTTCCGTTTTCTGCGCCCGACATTTTGAGATGAAAAAACGAAAGCCGTAGATCTTCTGAATAAAATTATACGGCTCTTTAATCAGGGCTTTCAGTTTAGATTTGCATCGTAAAATTATTGGGCGAACAAAGTTCAAGGGGCCATGCTGCAGCCAAATTATAAAGAAAAAGAAAATCTGGTTTGTCTTATATTGATGACTGCGTTAGGGCGATCAAGGATCCATGTGTTGCAAAACCGCCGTTAAAAAAGAGAGAACGAACTGTTGCCTCCAGCCATAATGTTGATAATTGAAATTTCTCCCTCAGAACAGTCCCCTGGGGAAAGCTCCACCCCGTTACCCTCTCTGTCATGTCTATTTTTTTCGATTTTTAAGAGAAAAAAGGAAATGTGATTTACGTCTTAGCCCAAGGGCAGCTCTGTCCAAGCTTGGGAGTGCGTAAAGAGGGAACTGGAGGATGAGAGAGACAGAGAGAGAAAGAGAGAGAGACTGAGAGAGAAAGAGGAGGAAGAATGAGGAAGATAAAGCGAAAACAGACGAGAACAAGAAATAGAAAGACCGCCGAAAGAGATAGCATTTTGAGAAAATGCTGTTATTAGTTTTCTTCTTTGGG
>JAWQUT010000003.1:4215272-4233835 GCA_033807755.1 Ellobium chinense
CACACACACACACACACACACACACACACACACACACACACACACACATGCACACTCTCTCTCTCTTTCTCTCTCTCGTTCTCTCTCTCTCTTTCTTCCCCTCACTCACTCACTCACTCACTCACTCCAAATACTCCAAGGCACCGCCTGTTGTTGTTTTTTTCCCATAAAGAAAGCTATTTAGTATAGAAATAAGAAGAAAAAACATTACTTTACATTCTTTGAGAGCAACGAATTGACAGATTTTGTAGCATGACTTTACCTTTAGCATTGTACGGATCTCTTTATTTCAGTATCAGACGACAGTCAAAGCAAGAAAGAGGCTTCCTGCAAACCTAGGCGATGTGACAGATGACGTGAAGGGTTTCACGGCAAAACGCGTTATCCACCAATATGATTTTTTTTAGTTTATTCTACATATTTCATGTAGCAATAGGAGTATTTAGTATACATGTATATTTCCATTCCATAGAAGGACATTTGATCTACATTATTTAAGACTTAAATTTGGCCTTTCACATAAAAATATGCTTTGTATCTGGTCTGTTTTGCTACAACCCCCGAATGGTGTATAATGCGTTTTGCCATGAAGCCCTGCACGTGGATCGGTGTTCGTCTTGGTCTCTTACAAGCTAGGGGGCAATTATAAAGTAAAAGAAATTGCCTCACTCACACTGTGTAACGAAACGAAGAAAGTAATATCGAAGATCCAAACCACTGACATGCCAGTAACAGATCAGGACTGAAGAAGGTTCGACCAAGCTGACATCATCCAGGCGGTGGGAAAGAAAGGCAGGAGACTGAGACAAAAGAAGAAGATTTCAATAGCATCAAGAAAATGGAGGCGACGGGCACTAAGAAAGCGAGAGCAAAAAGGAAAAGGTGGAGTTCGATGACGAAATCAATTAGCAAAGAACTGGTTCAGTCAGTGCACTGACCCTGACGTAAAGCTAATAATAATAGAAATAGATTTGTCTCAGTGAGCAAGTCTGGAAGTGTCCGTTTTTTAATGTCCCTGATCTTTCCTTGTTGTTGTTGTTGTTGTTGTTCTTCTTCTTCTTCTTCTTCTTCTTCTTCTTCTTCTTCTTCCTCTTCTTCTTCTTCCTCTTCTTCCTCTTCTTCTTCTTCTTCCTCTTTTTTTTTCTTCCTTCTTCGTTCTCCGTCATGCTTTTAATAATTTTGCTCTGTTGGTAAAATTGACGGTTATCGACAGGTTTGAGGGGGTCCTCCACAGCTTAGTACTGACGTTAGAAGACTTTGGCCAAATCTCCTCTCAATAAGTCATGTTCTGCAGGACATGTTGCTCCTGACAGCAGGTGCATTCGGATCTCTCTGCTTTGCCCATGCGGTGTAGGTGGGCATAGAACGTCCAGTGCCCTGTTCTCGATCTGAAGATAGTTCTCTGGTAACTGGTGACTAAAAATTTAAGGCACCCCTAAGCCAAAGGGTCTTCCTACGCTCCTGCATGTGAAGTGATCAGATACAAATTATGGTTCAGCTTGATATCCAATGCAACATTAATCAACTGATGTCATCTTCGAAGAAAAGTGCATGCAAAAAAAAAAATTTGTGTCTGAAAGGGGGATAAAAATGGTTCTCAGTTAACGGTTCATTGACGTACAAAATTGTCTTGCGCACTTTTCGTTGATTTATGTATAATTAGTACAGTCTCAGGGAAGGAGACTTAGAGACAGCCTCCGGTATAGAGATTGGAGCATCTATGGACAAGTCCGGAGTGCAGGATGATGTTTCCAGCAACAAGTAATAATCTCCGGGAGAAGGAGCAGAGACATACTTATCTTGTCTAGATGACTTCTGTTAAGATATTGTCCCCTCTATCGCTTCTGATTTTTCTTATCACATAGCATCGCGTGATTACTGTAGTACTGTATTGTTATTTAGATAAGCTGAAGTAGTTCTGTTATCTTGTATAAAATTAATTTTGTCATAGTGTAATGGTTATAGTACCCCAGGATATTCTGGCAAAATCACGACGTTTGTTGAAATTAGTGGCCATTTGCAGTCAAAACCATATACTTCCAAAAACAATTTCGGAAAACATTATTTTCAGGGATCTCTCTCTCTGTCTCTCTCTCTCTCTCTCTCTGTCTCTCTCTCTCTCTCTCTCTCTCTCTCTCTGTCTCTCTCTCTCTCTCTTTCTCTCTCTCTCTCTCTCATTATACAATCTCGCTTAATCGCAAATTTCCCACGCTGTCGTAGAGCTGCCATAAACCGGACTAGACTACACTATATCAGATTTCTGAGGCTTTGTATAGTAAACAGCCCCATCCCCACTAAGCCATTACATAGTGTATCGTGTGAACTCGTCTTGCGCGATTTTGTTGCTATGAGAGAGCTGCAGTAATGCAAAAAAAACTTCATGAGGCCGACTTTGCGATTACGATTTTGACTTCTAGAGAACCTAAAATTCCCAGTTACAGCATTATCGCTGGACACTGGTGAATGACAAGTGAAATAGGCTAATTTTTGGAAAGTTTAAAGTCACTTTATTATAATGGTGAAAGCCACTTGCTCAACGATCAAATAAAAATCAAGCCAATGGTTTTTGCGCGACATTTTTTTTGTTGCCATGAAAGAGCGACAGTGAAGAACAAGAGATCATGAAGAATTTGTGTGTAAAACGTATCGGAAAACAGAATGAATAAAGTTGATAAAAGAGACAGACAGACAGACAGACAGACAGACAGACAGACAGACAGACAGACAGACAGAAGACAGACAGACAGACAGACAGACAGACAGACAGACAGGCGGACGGACGGACGGAGGGACGGACAGCGACAGGCAAGCCAACAGGCAGGCGGGCATAATATATAGCATTTGAGTTGAAGACCAGAAGGGTCACCTCTTCTCCACCACGAATAAGGCACACGCTTTCAGGACAACAAGAGAGTAAACAGTGGACCGACACCATGATGTTAATGGCAACAAAGATGATGATGGTGGTGAAAGAGGAAGAAAGAAGTAAAAACAAAAGTGGGGAGAGGACAGACCGTGAAATGTCCAGCCAGTGGTTACCGCCACGCCAACAACGGAGTATGCCATCTTCCCTGAATGATTGAATTTATCAAGAGAGAGAGAGAGAGAGAGAGAGAGAGAGAGAGAGAGAGAGAGAGAGAGAGAGATGTCTAATCGAAAATTCAAACATGAAGTAATTTATTGCTCTTAAGACACGCTCACGCGGCTCTTTCTGGCAGGAGACGTGCGTCAGAGTGCATGCATCAGTAGGCAAACTGGGCTGTCAGAGATTTTCTCTTAGAATAAGTTTGTCTACTTCGCTATAGGCCTATGTTGTTATATGTTTTGCATTTATTTCGCTTTAATCCTTTTGGGGGGAGGGGGGGGAGGGCATCTGAAACACACTTTCGGATTTTTTTTTTTTTTATGTGNACACACTTTCGGATTTTTTTTTTTATATGTTGGAAATGTTTGAAATGCAGAATCTGTGAATACAGTGAGGTCCTGTAAGCGACGGAAACGAGGTACATTTACATACCAGAACATGTCACCTGTATTGGCGTACAATGTCGTACATACCATAGGTGCATTAGTCATATGAAAAACTTTGGTTCCATTTTGTTCAGAATGTTAGGTCGGTTCTGATGACATGTCAGAATTCATTTGCTTGCTCATTAAAGAAAAAAAAAACTAACGAGTTTACAATATCTAATGATATATGTGTGAGCAGTCGGGAAGTGTGTTTGGGTCACGGGTGAACACTAGGTTCGCACGTGGAAGTTAGGGACTGATTCAGGCAGTAGGTATTTAAGAATTAAATTGCTGTGAAGTTAGCGTCCTTGTGGTGTAGTGGTAACACGCTCTGACTTGCAAGCTGAGAGACCCTGAAATTTATAGAGTAGGTTTTTTCGGCCCTTCTTCTCAAAATTGATCATTCACAGTAATTTGGTAAAATCCCTGGTGATACACTTCCTTAGAATAATATGTAACATCTGAAAAATTATCACACTAAGCTCACCTTCCTCCCCCATAAATATAAGAGAAAGAATACTATTGTATTGCCTTTCCACCCGTTTACATATTATTTATCTTCATAATCAGACAAGATTGCATAAGATCCAGTTTTCTCCAGACGTCATTTTTGTGAAATATGACATAAGACATTATACGCCAACGTAGTCGATATTCATTCCCTCTTTACCTGACCATATAGGAAACATGATGCGATTCGGAGGTTCACGGTCTTTTAAGAGGCACGTCTCGAAACAGCGCACACGAAAATTGTGTTCATAAAGTCCATACAGGAGTTTTGGGTGATAGGCTACGCCGAATAACATGACGTCATGTTCATTCCATAGTTGCCTCAGTCAGTTTTTGAGGTTTTGAGAAATTTAGCCCTCGCAACCTATTATTCAAAGCAAAAAAAAGTGATGTAGATGCGGTTTAGCTTTTAAACTTGGTATAAATGATAACAAGTCAAAAGTATACGTTTGTTTTACATGGAAAAGAAGATAAACGGAGAATCATATTAATATAAGCAACTCAAATCATCAAAACATATCTCAGGCGAATGTGGAAAAAGAGCGACGATAAGTAGGTAGGCCTACTCGCATTTCTAATTCCACTCAGCATTCAAGATATCTCTGTGTGTCTATGGATGTGATTGCCAGGGGCGGATACAGAGAGAAAAAAGCATGGGGTGTTCTTCCACATTACTGACCCTGAGTCTCGGAAAAATAATATGCAGCTATAGATTCCTTAATATACCACCCCTCTCCCCTCTTTAAAATATTCCTATATATGTTTAGGATTATACAGAGCTAGGGTATTAACAGTTTTTTACAACTAGCGATAAGTTACGCATGAAATTTATAAGTAGTATTTTGGGCACTAATGATAGAAAAATTCGGAGAGTATACCCACCCGCTGAACACTACTCCCCCCCATCCCCTCCAAATTTCAGGACGGACCAATAATCTTTGTCTTCCAATAGTGTGCTGCCTCCGGATTCAGCATGTTTAGTCTGGACTTCTTGCAGCTTCCCATCCTACACAAACATGCCGAGGTAAAGTTTTGAGTCTGTTGTGGTCTTTGCAAATGTTGTAGAGAATTTAAGAGAACTGGTTTGTCGGCCAAGAACAAAAATACAATTTCACTGCCATATATAAATAATATTATGATGATTTTATAATAATTGTTCATATCATAGAAGACCACAATGTCGTTTATCACCGGGAGAATTATTTACCAAGGATACTAGAATATTGGGCATGTCAGGTTTTTTTTGTCAGACAAAAGTAAAACATATGGATGGGCCCTCGTACTGTAGTTCACTCTGCACACTATGCAAGATGCTGTGCACGTTGATGAAAATAATTTCATTAAGACGACAGACAGACGTTATGACCACTAATACAAGGAGAAGACGACAGACTATGATTGAAAAGCAAAAAGACAAAAATATATAGCTTTATGTGTAGCTTCATCTGCTTTGTATATTGTTATGAGCTTGGCTTCGGCCTTAATAAATAAACAATCAAAACAGAATTCATTGGTATCTCTGGACGGACTACACCATATTCAGAGGCGACAGTAGATCTGGTAATACAGTTCGAATAACGCCGGAAGAGCCTTTCAGAAGAACTGGGCTTACTCCCATATATCCCAAAATAGATTCACCGATGATGAATTCCAACCTTCCGCTCTAAAGCAAGCATTTTGGGATTGAGATTTGGTCCACAGAATGCCTGATTAATCCATCTAGGCAAACAAATCAAATAAGAAAAAAAAAATCCCTTTCCTCCCACGAAGAAAAATTGGATACATGAAATTAGAAACCTAAGGAAAAAAAAGAAAGAAAGAAAGGAGGGCACCTGTGACAAATCAATGAATGAAATGGTCAGTCATGTGAGCACTCTCTAAGGAGTGTAATAAATTTGTTCTTTTCAAGGCTGGGGTTCGATGATGAATTTTTGGTCTTGATGAATGCCTAAGTTTATGCTGGAAAATGTAACGGTGGATAACCATGAAAGAATGCATCACTCGCAGGTTGAAATGCTGCAAAACAAATAAAGACTAGCGTTTCTATTTAGTTGATGTTCTTACAGAATATGAGGTTCCCACCCCCATCCGAGGATGAAAACCCAATTCAGCACCTTACTCATGATGAGAGATACATTGGGTGAAAGAAATCTATACTCATATACACATCCACTACGTACATACCTACAGCTATCAGCAGGTGAGTACTGGCCTTCCAACACTCGGGTCACTATGTCACCATGTTCTTGCTAATTCGAAGAAGAGTCTTTGACAGTGTCGATTTAGACTAGATGTGATTAGGCACGTAATGAGAATGAGATTAATCGTAAAACACTTGCCAGCCATAACAGTTATTTCCTAAGCTGGAAAAATGCTTATATACACATTGAATTCACACGATCTGCTACGTTTTCTGGATATTCGGGCGACGTGATGATAATATCATTTCCCAATTGATGTAGTCCTGCTCAACATTCAGGCCACTGTTCAAGTGACAATATCTCTCCACTGGCTGAATATGCATTCTATCTGCACAGAATAATTGTATACTGTATCTATGGTATCTACGTGAGTTCAGGTGGGTTGCTACATCATGGTATTATGTCCACTTAAATGTAATGTTTGAATATTATGGGCGCGCATCCGAATTGTATTTATGGAAATGCATAATTTTTAATTTGTCTATCTGCCTGCCTGCCTGCCTGCCTGCCTGCCTGCCTGCCTGCCTGCCTGCCTGCCTTTGTAAGATATCTGATTGATCTATCTTTCTGTCATATTATGGTGGGAAATAGTTATGTTCATTGTTCTTCTCACCATTTTCCCAGACTGATCTAGCCAATACCCTTCCCATTTCGATTCGTTCATTATTCTCCTCCCTCACCCTCCTCTTCTTACCTTCACTTGATTCTCATAATAATAATAATAATAATAATAATAATAATAATAATAATAATAGAAGCTATTTTGGAATATTCCTCATCGGCATTTCCTGAAGTTCGAGGATCGATTGCGACCAGAAAAATGGTTACGATGCAAGCGTTTTTCATTTTCATTTCTACGGCCGTGCAATAGTATGTCGATTTGAAGACCTTGGAGCGGATTGTAAATTAGCAAATATTAGAAGGCTGAACCAGGCGTGGGATTTTAGTTATTTAGTTATGAATTTCATGACAATGTGTGGTCAGTCAACTCAAGAGCTTGCCAAAGCAATTACAGTTCCAGCATTTCAGACTTTCTGAGGAACTGTATTGCGGCTTGTGATTACAGATTTCGGTTTCCTGCTTTATATGCTTTACATCATAAAGAAATTATTCTATTGTAAGATAGACTATCAGTTTAATTGTAAATAATGAACTTTTCTTTTTCGTGAACATTTCAATTTGATTGTGACCACTTTGGCTTGTAGTCGACTGACGCTGACGCCATTATCTGAAGCTAAATAATGGGACTGGCCTGGTTGCATAGGGTGACGTCACTGTTGATGTCAAACCTTGATTTTGTCCCTTCTGTAGGTATTTTCTTTTTGTATGTTTGATTCGTTCACTGCATCCTCATTCATCCTGGGCTCATTACTACTCCCCCATCCCATCCCCATCCCCAACCCTCTGGACCGATGCCCTTGCTAGGACAAAACTTTCTGATCGCCCCCTTTAGAAAAGATCTACTCACTCTTGTAACTCAGACTGACAGTACTTCCTGTCTTGCCTAGAACGTGCTTATTTTGTGAGTTGTTGTTTTTTTTTCCTTTTGATGAGTATGACAATTTTTAGGTCCGTTGCTATTTTTCTCCTGTCCTGAAACTAGAGACAAATGGGTTTTTTAGCCAACGCTCGACACTGTAAAATTTGGACCCCGACATCCCTGGTCGAGGTAATAAGCGCTCGGCAGAGGGGATAAAATCGGTGGGATACCCTCGGGAATTCGTGTCATGTTTAACATTTTGCCGAGTTCTTACGCAAAGCACAACCGCTTCCTGATTTCCATCATTTTTTCGTTTAAAATTCTCCACGTCTTATGCCAGTCACGTCACGGAAGACAAAGATTTTAACTCAACAATCAGTGTCGTCTACGACGAAAAAAAACATCAAACTGCACGCAAATACAATTACATGGATAATCTTAGCACGACACGCATATATACACGCAAGCACGCACCCACCCACGCCCGCACGCACATACATACACATTTGCCCACACACATGCACATACCCACACAATTACAGTCCCAGAGAGAAAGAGAGAAAGAGAGAGAGAAAGAGAGCAAAAGAAAAATAACAATGCGCCATACACATTTGGCTCTCAGGTCAAGACCCTCTCTCATCTAGCAAAGTAGATCTATAATCTCATCATCTCTCCTCTTTCTTCAGTTCAGTGCAATTTCTTCGACTGTAGATTATAATGCATTACTATGGTGCGCTCTGCTTCTTTCTAATTCAGAACACTTGGCATGCAAAATTGCGCACCAAAGTGATAAATAGTGCGTTTTTTATTATTGTGGGTGTTGATTTTGGGAAAACGTTGTCTCAAAATATAGTTGTTTCTTCATCATTGGATCTCACTGATGTATCGAAGACACTTTAATGCACATACTTACAGAAGGGTTTTCAATTTGTGTC
The DNA here is from genome assembly GCA_033807755.1 of Ellobium chinense. Taxonomy (NCBI): domain Eukaryota; kingdom Metazoa; phylum Mollusca; class Gastropoda; order Ellobiida; family Ellobiidae; genus Ellobium; species Ellobium chinense. The sequence goes on from JAWQUT010000003.1 coordinate 4,223,909, forward strand.
CCATGAGAAAGTTACCTGGAAGTAGAGGATAGGGTTGTCTCTCAAAGAGATGCAATAAAAAGGTTCTGTAAATATGTGCATTAATGTGATTTAGATACACGCCTGGTATTGGTGGTGTACCTTTTAGTTTCCTTTCCTCTTCTCTTTCAATCCATTGAATTCCCTCATCTCATCACTCTAGTTATCTTTCTTAGCTCTCTCAGCTCCTTGAATTCCTTCATTTCCTATCTTTAGTTTCCTTTCACTACACTCTCAACCCCTTGAATTCCCTCATCGCCTCACTTTCCCTTCAGTTTCCGTTCTCTTTTCTCAAACCTTTGGATTCCCTCTTTTTCATAGGACTTCTTCCTCTCCTTCCTTTCCATCTGGCCTTCATCCTCTGATGCAATCTCCGTCTTCGTTTTTTTGTTTTTTTATACATTAAAACATTTACTGCTAACTTATCTAAACAATGCGAAATCTTCTTCTTCCCTTCTATTTTAGTTCGTTATTCCTCTGGTAACTTTTAGTATTCCTCTTCCCGTCGTTCTACTGTTGTATGCTGTCCTTTTAGTTCTAGCCAATGTCCGTTAGGGCATTAAGATCATTTTCGACTGGTCTGGACTAGCTTCAGACTTCCTTCCTCCTTTAGGACAGAGTGGAAGGAAACAACTTCATTGGCAAACCTACCTTCATTAGGTTATCGAACTTTGTGAATACAATACCAATATCAATATTTTGTTTTAGAGATTAATATTTGAGTGACCCTGTCTCATTATGCAAAGCTGAAAACCTTTAACGTTTCTAGAAAGCCAGAAGTTCTAATTTGTTAACTTGGTGAGGTCATCCCATTAAATAGGTCAGTCGTTTTTGCGACTGCTGGCGATAATTATTAGTCTGCTGGAAGACCTTAAGGTACATGTGTACAGTCAGGTTAGGCTTGAACTGCGAATTTAAGAATTTCGTTGCTAAAGCTTTGCCAGACTTGCTGATGTCAAGCCTAGGTCACTCAATAATTTGCTGTCGGCGACCTAATCCAGCTGGTTCACTTAATGAGGTCTGCATCAATACTGTCCTCGAATACAGTCTCATGTTCCATACGCATTAGTTATGACATACGACTTCATATGCAGACGGTGACAGCATACCAAAGAATGCCAGTAAATCATTGATAACGTATGTCTAAGAAGGTCTTAAAATAATCTGCTGTGAACTGTACTCCATAATGGTCAGTTCATGAGTACAAGACGATGTTTAATGTCGGACCCATGAGAGGAATGCTCAGTATTGAAGCAGAAAGCAACGTCTGAACGCGGCCTAATCATTATGGTCGATGGCATGATGGTAGTCGCTGATATAAAGTTCCACGTTTTCTATCTCTTCCCCACATTCTCTTTAAATGTTTCGTTAAATGAATAAAATTATCTGGCTCCTCTAGTCCATGAATTTTTCTCCTCACAGCCAGTCAGAAGAACGTCTAAGTCTTCTTTAAATTGTTTACAGTCTCCGATAAGCTTTTAATTTATTGTTGTTTCAAATTTAGATAACAATGGTTTCAGTACATTTTAACACCAATATAACAATGTCTTCGCAAAGACCGGTCAAACTGACTTCACCCTTCTTTGAACTTGGCCTGTCCTATCCAAAAACCGACGATAAGTTAAATGACAGGAGGTAAACAATTTGAAGTTCAAGACAATATTATTTTGTTCCGAATGGGCGGACACAACAGCGAATAGATTTCACTTCATTTTTGTTTCTACAAAATCAGGGAATGATCCATAATAATCTGGATGGTGATCACAAACAAAAATAAGTTCATTTTTCAAACTTCCTACATCAAATAGATACCGTGGTGATATCACTGCTAAACTAATAAGAGTCTGACGATAAGTTCTTGAATGCACCGTCCCTTTCTTTGTATTTATTCTCTTCATTTGATACTGAAGAAGATCCACCTATAGGATCGAAAAGTTTATCAAACTAATTTCTTCGTTTCATTTTGGATTGTTTCATTACTACACTGTTGGCAAGTGCGTGCTTCTTAAATAAAGAGTCTGACGATAAGGGTATTTAATAAATAAATCGCAAAATCTGTGACTGGTAAAGAGGTGGATTTCTGGCTGGATTTGTGGCTAAATTTGTCAGTCAGGTAGACAAATCCGCACCGTTTAACGTGTCGTCTCAAATTTTGTAAGATATCCTAAAATGGCAAGAAAGAGGTGTAACAGATATTTCCTTGAGCTTATTTAACCCTTTGGGACCTCACAGGGTTTTAGAGAGGTTCTATGGCTTAAACTTGAATCTAGAGAGTGAGGATAGACACTTTTTAACCTCACCACCCTCCTGTTCAAGAAGTGTGCTGCGGTATATGCGCGGCGTTGCGATATGGCGCACGCAGGCAGAGTGGTGTGCAGCCAGTGTGGTACTTAAACAGTGTGCGTTCTCCATTGAAAAAGTGTCCTACAATGCAATTAGCACTGTTCTGAGATACGAAATGGAGGTGCCTAAGCAGTGTTCCACACTGTGTGTTCAAGTGCAGTGTAATGCATATTGGACAGCATGGTGTCTTTTTGTACACACTTCCAAAAAGGATTTAAATTAAACTACTGAGTTTAGCAAGATGCTCAACAATACGAAGGAAAGATGTTAAGCCGTATGCAGCTCATTCCAACAACAAGGGGAAGGGGGAGAGCACAAATGACTGATTCTCTATTTATTGGAAGTTTGGTTGCCCCATCTCTCCTCCTTCATTCCTGGCAGCACCGAGACACTTCAGCTTCTAGATTAATTGTAAATAATCAATTTTGATTGTCCTGAGGCCTGGCAAAACTTCACAGCACTAGTAGGTGGTGATACTTGCGAGCTTGCGCATTAACGATAGGATCTTTTACCATCGTAAGAATTACATTAGTGCATCGGTGCTAAATGCACCCATAATAGCATTCAGTATGCGGAGTTGAATGTAATTCTTACAATGGTAAGGCGTTCCATCGTTGATGCGCAACTTCTTAAACGCTCAACAGGTGGCGATATCTCTTGACCAACATTTATATTAGTCAAAGCTTAGAGGGAATGCTTTGTCATAATACAGAAAGCTACATAGAAACAAAACGTGTCATAGGGTTAAACTATTCACCGGCAGAAGTTATATTTTGAGCAAGCTTAAATTTAATCCAAAACACACTGGAAGGGGAGTCATCCTATATACGCTGTCAACGGTAATATATAGCCAGGCTTATTTCCCTTGAAACTGGGATCCCAGCACTGTACAATATCTGGAGCATTTGTACAGTGAGCCATCAGATTTCATATTCCAGAGGTTCAGCCCATAATTTCGAGGTGTTTGAGGTCGTAAGTAAATATTTGATAATACAGTCAACTCCGTTTAATGGCTAATTGGATAATGGCGACTTCCGTTTAATTCCAACATTTTTCATGCAACAACTAGGGTCACTATGTCAACATGTTCTTGCTAATTCAAAGAAGAGTCTTTGACAGTGTCGATTTAGACTAGATTTTCTACACGATAAAATTCTACATTTCTATACAGAAGTAACTTAAAAATTGCAACCCCTTTTAATCGCAACTTTTTCCATGCTTCACGACCGATGAGATTAAGCGAAATTGACCGTATTTCTGTACAAAAAGTTACTGGAAAATCACAACTTTTTTTTTATTGCAGTTTTCTCTGTGCTCCTGAGATTTGCCAATAAGCGGAGTTGACTGTATAGTCAAGAGACCGAAAGACTCGAGACCACTGCATTATAATGAGCATGTAGGTATTTCGAGTCCACGGCGTTGGAGTTTGTGAGTCTTACTGTGTTTTCTGTTGCACACAAAGAAAAATTCCCTTAAACCAGTTAGATTTTGAGAACTTGGGCAGTGAAGCAGGCTACCTAATATTTTAGCCTTTTCACTCAGTAAACAGAGTACCTTACCCACCTAGCAACCACCACAAAATTTATACTTCAGTGCTTGAACCTGACCTATTCTGAGTCTATTATGTTTGCACCTATCTAAGCCTTTGAAATGCGTATCCAACCCCCTTCTCATGGCTAGTTTTCTTATTTTATTGAGACTATTTAAAATTGCATACTTTTTTTTTTCAGGTACTATTGGCATTTTCATATCAAGAGCCATGAGCTTTGCTGTGTTTTATTCAGTTACATAGTTTAGAGGACTATTAGTGGTATTTTTATATTAAAAATATTCTCCAGAATCTTAATGATTGTTTTGGATGACCTGTGAGGCTAGAACACTTTGTGACCTCAAATTAAAACAATTCCAACTTAAAGGAATCTATTACCTTTACTTTGTAGATTATAATGCATTGGCTGACACACACGGCCCTTCTCTACTTCATTTACAGTTTGATGTAAATTTGCACACCGGGGTACAGAATAGTGCGTTGTTTTTTTTTCTTTTGTGGATCGTGGTCTTATTCAAAATCTCTGCTTCATCATCAGGTTTCACATAATATCTAAGATACATTAATGGCCGACATATTTCAAATAAACAGAGGCAAGGGAGTGAGATCCATATCAATGCATGTTTTTCTTTGAAACCTGAAAAGTAACCGCGCTAAATCTTTGGCACCAGGCAGCACATGTCCAAAGAAAGGTCTCTGGAATTTAACTCTTATACATCGGGAGAAAAATGAGCTAGATCTAGTGTCGTTTAAACCTGGGGTTGCGACACTCCTTCTGCTAATTAAATCAAAATACCAGAGTTTTTTTATTAATATGTATTAAAAAAAATGATAATGTCCGCCATTAATCAAGCTCCAAACTGCCTTACACATCCTCCCTTCAGCTAAAGAGCAGAGGAGTTTTTAACCTGCGAAATGCGAAATCCGACCAGTGAAATACACGAGGCGCGCGTCACATCCGTGACACAGAATAGTGGCAGTTAGTTCTTAGCCGCTAGTTATGTCACACCAGAGAACGAAATGAATCCAAGGCTAGTTAGACAAGGCTAGTGTGACCCACGTCACGTGTTCTTCCATACAAGACAGGAAATAATTAATAGTCGTCCACATGGGGGCGAGTGTCATAATTTTTTCCGCGTTGAAAGCGAAAGAGCTAACGCCGGCCAACCTTGTTTTGACGTGTAGTTTGTAAATTTATATATAGACTAGTCCCGTTCCTGCAATTTTTAACAAGCTACTCCCCATGTTGAGAAATTATGAATCTGTTAAACTGCTGGGTATTCCCCACGCAATAGTATAATGTTGACTCAACTTCTAAAAAAAAAAAAGACGAAGAAAAACAGTAAAATGAACATTTATTAACCCTGAAGGGAGTGTGTTTCACAGTGCCATACAATGTTATGCATTTAATTCATGAGAACATAATATACAACAATGCACATAAAGCATAACACTATTTCATAAACCAAATCTAAAACACAGCCATTGTTATACGCCACAGACCAGTGTCCAGGACTCCTCTCTCCTCTCCCTACACCCCCCTCTCCGGTTCGAAAACCAGGTACTTATTTACACCTAACTGTGTCTTTGCCGAGGACACTACTGTGTAAACTGCTCGGCCAGGGAATCGAACCCACAATCCCAAGATCTTACAGTCCTCAGTTTATGAGAAGAACCGACAAGTCGCACCGCCATGCTGCTTCCATTGGTTCTTTTGTTTTAAGTAAACCGGGCCCATTGTCCAAAAACTCTTAAATTGCAAGGTGAATAAAATAAAGAATTTATCGTTACATATAAGTCTCTCGCTTTGTAAGCATGATATGTACTCACAACAACCCGAGTTTTACCCCTTTACTCTAACTCCCTCATTAGCTGTCACATCCAAATCCGCACATGATAAAAACTGGATAGCACTGGTCATTAAATGCGAAAAAAGCATGGCAAAACTAACCACATTCCAAGCTCGCACAAACGCAAATGGAAAGGTGAAGCTAATAATTAAATTAACTTAATTCAGTTCATAGTTTAGCACGCGTCAAATCCTGCGAGACAAAGTGTTTAGGAGTTTTAATCTCCTGCCTTGGGCAAACGCAAGAAGCGTAGATCACCGAGATGGTTGTGATAAAAAAAAAAAATGACTTGTGAAGCTCTCTTGGTCAAAGGTCACCGAAAGACGCCTTGAAGTTGAAGGCTCCATGGACCCGTTATCTCAGAGACAAAGGGATACGAAGCATCTGCGAGAATTCCTTGACCCTGAAAATGATATATTTTGATTGTTTTAATGCTGACCTTTACCGGCCGGTGAAATGGCGACAATGACATCTTACTGTCATCAGTCGTCACATAAGCAGGGGCGGATTTAGGGTCTGTGGAGCCCTGGGCATGAGGGAGGCCATAGAACAGCCACGCTCTCGCACAGCGGCAGATTTACCAATAAAAATTAAAATTCTTCTAGCTCCTTACCACTTTCTTCGCCTCTGTCTTTCTTCTATTCTTTTTCTCTCCATAACCATTATTCACTTGCCCCGGTGTAGACACTTCAAACATGGGACCTTGGACACGTGTCCAGTATGCCTAGGGGCCACTGCCCACAGGACCCACTCTGTGCCATGCCGTCTGACAGGCTTTGGTGAAGATTAGATAAAAGCATTTTTTAACATCTGGAGAAGAAAAAAAATCCTAAGAAAACTGGAGTTGAAAGCTTAATAGAGAAAATTAGATTTTCTGAATAAAAAAAAAAATTCATGTCTCCCTGCCCACCCCCTTGACACTCGCTTGGACAATTACTGCAGTCACCGCAAATGCTGAGGTTTTTTTCAATTTCAATTTCAATCCACACGTGTATTTCCTTTACAACGGAGTTACAAAATATGGATATATAGTTACCATAAGCAGACAATTAATGGACAAATGAACAGACAAAAAGAAAAAGGAAGAAAAAAAGTACAGACAGTCAGGGAGACAGACAGACATATTAACATTCTGACAGAAGACATAATTATTTAAACGAACATTGTCCGATAGGTGAGAGACTAATAACAGAGAAGTTAAAGCTGATATGAATGGTTTGGAGCGTTCACGTTGTAATTCATGTGTTATCGCAACATTTTTGTCAGTTTTATCGATGTGACAGCTGAAAATACAGGAACAAAGCGTGTCTTCAAATACTGACTCGAATACAATTTTTTTGCATCTGAGCAACTTGAGTTAAGAGAAATAAACTGCTCGTTGTTCGCCTATGTGCCTGAAATACTATCTATATTTTACATTTAGTCAGAATGAGACTCAGGAAAGTTACATCGTCTTACAGACCATGTTAAATCACGCAATACAGCTGTATCCTGTTGTTCCAATAAAACAGTCTTTCAAGTGTCTTTCAACATTAAATAATGATTCTGCCTGTCCCAGACAACCTACAGGATTACATTCTGCAAAGTCCGAATTCTTACATCCACTGCGTGCTTGGCGGCCATAAGCTTACGTCAAATACGTTTTACCCACATGCCCAAACTGTCTAGCCCAAGCACGGTGGACGGGGTGATAACACGTCGGTATGAATCTTTTAATTCCACTGTATACGGCAGCTGTGTAAAATAAAATCATGCTGAGGCAATAAAAATGCAGAATACTTTACCTGGTTTACATGGTCAAGCTTTACTTTTGAATTTGGATGACCAGAAAGCTGAATACTATTATTAGGTAGAGGTGTCTGTAGCTGCTGGAACCTAAGTGACGTCATCATATTTTGCCACAAGCCACTGCTGTTCGGGGAAGGGGAATAACTCTAGACGCAATTCAAATCCTGCTCAAATTATCAGCTCTCTTTATTGCGTTATATCGCACACGCGTGCGGTAACAGAACGATGCTTGTTATTAGCCAAATTGTCTCGGTATGCACATAGATAATTTTCAGATAGAAAAAGTACTGGAAAGCAGAAAATTACTTTTGATGTGCGTGTCTCACGTTTAAGTTACTGGCATGCCTGAAGGCTTAGTGTGCATATATTCCAGTAAGGTTATCCTGGCCAGAGACATAGTTGTTTGAAGTGGCAGGGTGGCCATGCAACATGAAAAAAAAATATTTACGACAAAATCACGATCGGAAAACAATTTTAGAATACATGATTCATCTCAAATGCCTCGTAAAAACTCAAATTTAATCCATAACTATTGGCTACTTGCCTCTAAAATCAAAGTTTTTGTATACAGAAATTATTTAACTCTCGATTTCTGCAACAGTTAAAAAAAAATGATACCTGATGGCCCTACTCGCCTTCAGAACTGATGTCTCAGTTCCTGCAAAAAGCGACATAAGGATCATTTTTGACTGGCTGCATGCAAGAAGTGACAACTCATTCCTTAGTTTTGTGTGTGTATGCCATGGTGTTCGTGCTCCTGAGAGCGTGTATGAGTGTGTGAATATTATGTGGATGTCCTTCTTTAATAATGGTGCATTCTGTAATGCCCATCATACTGTACCAATAAAGTGTGAAGCCACATGAAAAGAACCTGAACACTAATGAAATTGCACGTCGGCAGTAAGGCAAGCTTTACACCTGTTTCACACCAAAATACATCCTCCTTTTCATTTCATAATTAATTTTCAACACACTAAAAGCTATGTTTGCAGCTATTCTTATTCATATAGTTTCAACATTAGCTGCTTATCAGCCTGTGATGAAAACAACCGAGATTCATTGTACGTTTTCCTCAATGCACACGTAAGGGGACCATGATTCATTTCTTTCACGTTGAATACAACTAGTCGCACAGAGGGGGTGTCAAAAATCACCAGCCAGCGATTGCATTGACGTAACCGGTCAAAGGCAGTAAGCACCAAGACTGTCACCTTCGTTCAGCCAAAGAATGGCCGAGATAGGATGGATATTCCAGGTTAGGTCTTGGTACCCCCTTGGAAAACCATAACTGAGAAGGAAAGTGAAATGGGGAGAATCTGGGTCCCCTTAGACTGGCTGATCGGGATTTGTTTAACGTTCTCTAAAGCAAGGTGGCTTCATTCGGAATGGGATCCTCTGGAGAACCGGAGAATAGGTGGGAGAGGTATGGAGAGGACTCACTGTAGTCACTGTCAGACATTGATGGGCACCGTGAGCTGGCGAATCCTAACCTACTGCATACTAACTCTGCTGACAATTCAAAGTTGCTGGATGGAAATGTCCAGACAGCAATGTCTACTTTGCGTTCATGTAATTAAGTCAAAAAGCTCTTGGAAGAAGGTACTTTTTTCCTCACACTGTTGCTTCCGACCAGAATATGGTCTGCTATGTTGCATCGGTTTTCGCTCAAATATTAACACGACTCGTACACGACTTGAGAACACTATTGCTTCTATTGAATTATTGACTTTTTTTTTTTTGCTCTGTTAATTTCTGTTACATACTCGTTCTATATATTACAGTCTAATGGGGCAAAACTAGGTGGTGCATTGGCACGTTTGGCTCCAATGACGCTACGTTACTGGATACGACCCAGGTTTAAACCCGTCACTGTAAACGTTAAAATGGCATGCTTTTTACCTCCAATTTGTTAGAAATTGACGCAAATCTGAACTACTTTATAGCACCATACACTATTTTCCTTTCAAAGGACTGATGACTGACGGATGTGTCCAAGTAATACATTTCCATGACTTGTCCAGCTTGTAATTCGCGATTAACTTTGTTGTTTAGGGGATCTGAAAACAGGATAATAGAATGTAGACTAGTATACTACGGAACAGCTGGGCAGCTGAAACATAACGAAACCAACAATATTGATCCTCTGATCGTACAGCTTACTTTATTCTTAATTAAAAGTTCGCTGATATCTTGGCCCACATTCTGTTTTCCAACCAACGAAAATTAGTGTAGTACAAGGTGTAGTAGTACAAGGTGTAGTAGTACAAGGTGGAAACGAAAATTGTAAGAGGCAGGCTAGTCTTAAAGTGTTGCGGGCAGGGCGGTGTATCCAGGTTTCGTTTTACCCCTCCTTACCAGGAACCTGATATTCCTCCCGCC
>JAWQUT010000003.1:4263340-4330596 GCA_033807755.1 Ellobium chinense
ATATATATATATATATCACCGGATGGCAAGGCATATTATATTCATTTTTCATTATTAAGGGGGAGGAATGTGAGCTCAGTCTGATAATTTTTCAGATGTTTCCAGGGATTTCAACAAATTACTATGAACTGGTCTTGATAGTATGCAAATGGTTACATTAAATATCTTTTTCAGTTCTGTTTTGGAGATGCCACAGTTAGAATCAAGAGCACCTATCCATTTGAGAGTGAATGGCAGCTCTCTGTGTGTTGGCACTGACTGTGAAACCCATCAGAATATAGGTCAACAACAGTGGCTCTTGGTGACTGTAAGGGTACGTACCAAGCCCAGATCATACTCCAACTTAACAATCTCAGTCAAATTTGGCGAGTGGTGACGTCATTTGCATTCTGATTGGTTGTTTGATACTTGCGATCCATCATAGTACATTATGTTATGGCATAATTAATCTAGGCAGACCCACTGTTTGTAGCATAAGAGTTTCATCGCAATTGTCTTTGTAAAAAAAACCTAAAACTTCTCAGACTGTTCCCTCTTCTGTCCCTTTGTGTTCTTCTTCGGCAGCCCACCATTATAAACATAGGCACATAGTGCAGCAGAAGATACTTTGACCCGCATATTATTAGACAATGATTAAATGTTAAAACCTCGTTTGTGAAATAAAAACTGTACAGAAGAGTCCAGTCAATGTAAAATAATAGTGTAATGAAACTTAAAGTGACTGCAAAGCGGGTAGATATATAATAAATAAATGTTAAGAACCCATTTTTGAATAATGTCTCATCCATGCGATTTGCGGTCTTTTACCCCACTACCAGACATGTTGCAGGACTTACTGGTGACAGTTTTAGAGGAAGGAAGGGAAAGAGAATGAGAGATTTAGATCTTCCTACATTCTGAAAATGCCTTGTATATATATATTTCTTTTTTCCCCCTATCATAATTATTGGCAGTCAGAATAAATCTGTGATTTCTTTGTCAAAATCTCCCACCTCCCCGAGCAAGTACTTTGATTTTTTTTTTTTTTTTGACCAAGCCACTCACTGCACAAAACAACTTAGATTTCCACACCATATTATAACATGTTGTCTTTTCTTTTTTTTTTTTTATAATTTAATTTGCCAGGTCATTGAGAGCAAGATGAAAATCTTTATGGGGAGTGACCAGGAGATTTCAAGCAGTGCACTAGATGATGTCAAAATTGACAACCTTTATATTGGAAGCCAAGAAAGTATGAACTATGTTTTTGTCTGCCTTTTGTTTAATAAATTATTGTATCTTTACTACTTTCAAATTAGGCTGATAAAATATACAGTCAGCATGTTGATATTGGATTTTAATTCCATCATAATTTTGATTCAAAGAATTCCACACTTTTTAATATTATTCTGAATTTTTATCTGTGCATAAAAACTTGTCTTTGTCAACGAAATAGTAACTGATATATGCTAATTTTGAGCATCATGCTGACATTTCCTCATTTTGTTGCTATTTTCTCTTTCTGTTGTTCAGAATTATTTTTTTCTGTCTCAGTATGTGATTGATATAGTCTAGTTGCAACTTTTGTGAAGTAAATGTCAATGTATTCAACATTTGTCATAATTTCACATCGGAATTGAGTTACCTGAAACATAATCCTTTTCCATGATGCTTTCCACAGTTGTCTCAAGAACAGACATCTTTCACCTGTATGATGTGCGTTACTATGCAGATGCTCTTACGGAACGGTATGCACTTGCTCTTGACAACCTCTGATTTTCTTAACCAAATTTCTCTCTTTTTGTTTTTATTTTACTCTTCATCTCTCTTTTGAACCTGTCCTCGCCCGATCTCTTTTTTGATATCCCTCTCATTTGTAATTCAACAGCTTAGCTTTGCCAAAATTCAAAATAATTCTATACCTCTTGCCTCAGCTCTTTCATTTTGAATCTCCCAACTATCTGCATTTTTACCATTACTATACTATGTCCCCTTCTGACATTGTCAGTGTATCTTATTTTTCTTACATGCACACATTCCTCCAATTCCATGTGGGTGATGAGGGTTTGAAAATTCAGATTTGATTCCTTTATTTTCTTGATCAAACATGGTTAAATCGTGCATACAAAAACCCATACTCATACATATGAAAGTGGGTGGCAATTCATATGGTGTTCACTAGTGATTATCATTTAGATTCTTTTTTCTTTAATGTTACATATTATCTAGGGAAGTGTGTCATGAGGGATTTTACCAAATTACTGTGAAAGATCAATTTGAGAAGAAGGGCTGAAAAAAATCTACATTAGAAAATTTCCTGTCCCTACCAGGAGTCGAACCCAGGGTCTCTCAGCTTGCAAGTCTGGATGTGCGACCACTACACCACAGAGATGCTAACTTCACAGCAATTTATTTCTTAAATACCTACTGCCTGAATATCGTTCCATGTGTGAGCCTAACATGATCCTGAGACGTTTCTAAGCTGCTCACACTTACACAGCCATAACACCACACTTTGATAGTTGCCTTGTAGTCTTTCAAGCTTTTCTCATTGCTGTCTCTGTAATTTTATATTTCAGTGAGATCGCTACCTTGAAAACTGGAATCTCGGATCATGGAATAGACTTTCCAGCGTGCCAGTGTCCCTATAACTTCATAGACCTATCTTCAAAGGATAAGAATGTGTGCACCAATGGAGGAACAACTTTTCCAAGGTTTAACGACACTGTAGAATTTAATGACCCTAATGTCATGGTGGATGGTGATTCTTCAACAAAATGGGCATCATCTGATCTAGGAGATGTTACCTTATTGCTAGATTTTAGCATGCCATTCCAGGTGAGAATTTCAATACTTTATGACTGGAAACTTCTTGTGTCTTCAATAGCTATTTTATGTTTTAGATTCATGACACCCAAACTTAAGTAAAGAATAACAAATCAAGGGACCAGCATGGCATTGCCCAAATCATTTCTGCTCTAATCTTTAATGAAGTTTTGTTACAAAATATCAGATTAGATTGGCTAACGCCTGTATGACTCTCTGCAGGTGACTGATAAATGTTTGTTGTAAAGTGGTGAAGTTCACTGCTCTGACCATTAATCAAAATATTTGACATATACGTGGGGCGTTCAAGAAGTCTTAAGCTTAACTAAGAAGGAATCATCACAGGCTTATGAAGTTTTCAGGAGACATAAAGAGTTCATTTATAAGTAGTCTTGCAAAGTTTCAGGAAAATCCAAACGGAGCTGCGCACTACACAGCACTTTCTGTGTACCAAGTAGACAAACCTTGGGATGGAAGGTCATAGCAGACAAAACAATAGAGCCTGTTGAGTATCGTTCTGTTATCAAATTCCTTCACCTGCAAGGAAAATCTCCTACAGCAATTTTTGAAGAAATGGTTGAAGTTTACAAGGATATGTGTCCTTCATATAAAACTGTTACATACTGCACTAGGAAATTCAAATCAGGTTCTTGGCTGGTAATAGATGATGCCCAAGAAGGTCGTCCACTTTTTGTTGTCACTGAACAAAGTGTTGCACTGGTGAAGAGATCGAGGTATAACTGTTCAACATTAAGGGAAAGAAGCAAAGATTAGTGTAGGGTCGATTGAAACAATTCTTCACAATGATCTTAACATGCTAAGGTATATCTACAAGATGGGTACCCCGACTTTTAACGCCTGATAAAAAACAACAAAGGGTTCAGTGCTGCCAACAACTTCTCCAGATGGAATCCAATGATGCTGAATTTTTTGACAGATTCGTCACAGTGGATGAAACATGGGTCCGCCACTTTGATCCTGAACAGAAACAGGCATCAATGCAGTGGAATTGTGAAGGCATCATTATGACTGAGTACCTCATAAATGGCCATACAGTAACAGGAGATGTCTGTTCAGCTTCATTGAGAAAACTGAAGTTAGCTCTAGTGAAGAAATGAGCTGCGCAAAGGAGTTTTTCTGCAGCATGACAACGCTCCTGTACACAGAGCCATGACGTCAATTCAGACTGCAGGTGACTGTGGCTATAAGATTCTACCACACCCAGCTTATTCACCAGGCTTAGCTCCTTCAGACTTTTTTCTCTTTCCTAACCTCAAGAAATCTATCAAGGGAAGACGTTTTCATAGTAATGAGGAAACCACTTGTGCCGTAGAAGACTGGCTAGACGGACAATTGGGGTCTTATTACGCCCCAGAACCTTTGAAGGTCAAAGACCGTTGGGAGAAATGCGTGACTACATGGTGACTGTATAGAGAAGTAACATCATGTATGGTGAATTTCAGTTTGCTACCAAGCTTCCTTCATAGTTAGGCTAAAGACTTCTTGAACGCCCCTCATAAATAGGAGGGCAACTCTAAATATCCATTGTGGAAAGGTTGCCCAATTCTAATAAGTTTGCTTAGGTTCAGTGTCAAAGCAGATGGTTAGCAGTTCATTTTCCCAACTGTGAACAGTGATTGTCTTTTGTAATAAGATAATACTGTAATGTCATAGGTTTCCCAAAGTATCATGCATATTAAAAATTTATGGCTCATAAATGTATGTTGTACAGTATTATATCATTTTCTGACAAATGGGATCATATACCACCAGCTCACCCCAGCTGAATGGTATACAGACTTTTGAATTGATGTGTTCTCATTCTTATGCCGGGCTATTTTCATGCCCCCTTCACAAGTAATTTCTCCTCTCATCTTGTGCCACAGCTGTAAGACTTACACATATTTCCATTACCACAGTTTGAAAATCCTGCTTAACTCAGTGTGCTTATTGGGACGATGAGAAATGACTGAGTTGAACCATAGCCAGGGAATTTCTGAAGTAGTGTCCCTTACTGTGCCAAACAACAAGACGAAGAAGGGAGTAGTAAACATATAAACTTCAAAATCGATAGTCCCAGAGAGAGCGACGTCCTTTTCTAGTGACTATCTTTTAAAGGTTCAGCAAACTGTTGTCAAGAGAGCCAACTTCTTTCTTAACCTCATCAAGAACTGCACTTTGTTCGGCCTGTGTGGGATCACCTAATGCTACCGAAGTTCATTGGCACGTGGAGGGAGTCACCCTGCCTCTTCTGCACCCTCCCTACCTTTCCACTTGTCTACACTTGATTTCACTTTAACTTAATCCATTCCCTGCCCCTTCTCTTTGCCAGAACATTGGCAAATCCTCATTCACAGTGAAATCAAGGTTGTCCTTTTCACTGTTATCATAGTTATCAGTAATTTGAGCATTTAGTTCCTCATACTGCACTGTTTGCTTTGGTATTTATCTGTGTTTTTGTTATTGTATTTTTTGTATTTTGGTAATGCAGTATGGTTTATCACACGTAATTTCTTTCCAGATTGAATCTATTGAGATAACCTTTGAATTACCACTGCCCCAAAGTGTGGCCCGCATTTTCATATCTGGAAATCAGGAGAAAGAGCCAAAATATTTTACATGCTCTGCTTCTCCTTGTGTGATGAACATGTAAGTATAACAAGCTGATCTGTTTACCTTCTTTTATGGTGCCATGATATTTGAAAAGTGAAGCTTTGCACCTATCTCTCGGTTGAAAGGATTTCATTTGTGTCATGACAATGTAGCTTCTTGAAGGTTGTATGCTCGTATGATGTAAAATATTTAATTTTGTAAGAACTAATATATTGTAGATATTCCACTCTCCTTTCCCAAACTCATATGTATAATTAAGTTCTCTGAGTTTGGTATTTATACATTTTTAATCTAATGACTTAATGCTGTTAATGTTTTCTTTGTTCAAATCCTTCAATTGTCCTAAAAAAAATATGAGCTATGTTCTAATGGTCTCAATTTATTTGTGCAGCATATTAAAAACTTCTAATACCAAGAATCTTTCTTCCTCTCTCCCTCTCCTTTTCTCTCTCTCTTTTTCCCTCCTCTGATCAGCTCTCGTGCGTCTTTTTTTCATTACGATATTTTCTGTGTTGAAGTTATGATATCGGTAAACCATTGCCTTATTACCAAGTGTCATGCAGCGAAACACAAAGTATATGTATTTTCATGTAAAATCATTTTACTCTACTCAAGTTATGAATTTAGTTATCTGATTCGTCTGTCCACAGGGGCACTTTGGACATCAGCAGTACAGTGGCAGAACTTGAAGCACAGACAGCAAACAAGATTAAGCTAGTGTTGAGCCGTGACCCAGCTCATACGGCCAGTTATGTGATCTCTGAAATCAAAGTCACTGGAAGGTTGGAATCTTCATGTGTCCATCATTTTATCACTCACTTGGTTTGATATGTATTTATATGCAATTTCTGAGAAAAGAGAGCATTCATTGAAACTAACCATCCTTTACATCATCATCATTATAATTTTAATCTCCTACTCATGAACTCTCAAGCTAACTTACACTTCCACTCCCTGCAATTGATTCATTTAGGGTAAAGCTGATGATATGTCACTGTTTTAAGGTGTTATGTCATAACAGCAAGGACATAGGGACTTGAGGGATGGAAATATCCTAACAGCAGAAAGTTTGTGCTTTTTTAAATAATTATTCTCTTTGTTTAAAGTGTGAATGAAACTGAAATGTGTGTTTTAGAGAAAATTAGGCATGGCAAGAAAAAGTTGTACAATATGCACTTAGCTGAAATGGTCCAGCCATCCATTCCCAAAATTATAGTGTCCATGATCAGTACATGCTGTTATTTGAAATAAACATTTTCAATTCTACTTCATCAGGTGTGACTGCTTCGGTAATGCACATTCATGTACCATAAACTCTGTGGGTCAGCCTTATACATGTGACTGTGATGGAAACACCAATACTCAAGGCCCAAACTGCAGATCTTGTTCAGCAAACTTCTTCCGTAATCCTGATCAGTTCGATTGTCCCAGTAGCTGTCACTGTAATGCAGATGGGGTTATTGACCCAACAAAGCAGTGTAATGAGGTAAGCCCGCAAATTTGTTTTTATTTTCCTTTCTGCCTAAGAAGAAGACACACTGAATGTGGAGGAACTGATCGTCCTAAGTGTTCCTCATACTCCGGGTGTCATACTGACCCAGCTTTTGACAAACAGAAGTAGGCTTTAAAGTCATAGGGTACATTTTTTGAAGTTATTTCTTAATATAGTCAACCAATAGAATAATTTTTCTTCTTCAAACTTGAGCTTTTCGGAACTCAGTTGTTTTGGCAGCTTTAAATGACTGATCTATTCATGCTGAATTTGTGGCTAATTTTATTAGTCACATCAGTCAAGGGAAAGAGAGTGCAAAAGCAGTAACAGTGTGTGAGCAGGCAAAGTTAGCTCATCCTGGCCAGCTCTTGGAATGATGGGAGACGTACCAATTCCAGAGATGTAGGATTGTGTTGTTAACCTAGAATAACCTAATTGCAAGTCAGAGCCTTGGCTGGATCCCCACCAAAGACAATTTCAAACCTGAAGTCATTGTTGTCTTGTATTGGATATCATCATTACCTGTCGATTTTTAATAAATCTCCTAACCATCAATGCAAGAGCTTCGGTTTCACCATCATTGTTGTTGTTCTCATCTCCCTATCTACCCTCACATTTACTCACTGCAAACAACCACCATGGCTGTCAGACAAATTTGATGTCGGAGAATATGGTTTCTTGTTGGGGCCCTGACGACTGCCACCAACTGGGCCTCCCTAGCATTTGATGAGCACCAACTAGTTACTATGACCCCTATACCAATTCTATTCACTCCTCATAAGTGGCTTGATCTTCTTACCTACAAGAACCCATGCCCTTTCTGTGTAAGATAATCAAATCAGGAAGACACTTTAAAGAGAGTGTAATGAAAGTGATAAGGTTTATGCTAACATGCTTTCTCTTAAAGGAAAGCTGAATCATTCTACAGACCATGTTAAATGTTATGATTCCCTATTATTCCAATAAAACAGTCTTTTAAGTGTCTGTCAATATAGTATAAAGCCTCTGCCTGCCCCAGACAACCCACAGGGTTACATTATGCAGGGTCCGAATTCTTACACCCACTGCACATGTGGTGGCCATAAGCATATGTCAAATACATTCTAGCTGCATGGCCAAGCTGTCTAGCCAGTGATCTGTGAACGAGTGATAACACATTGGTATGAATCTTTTAATTCCACTGTAAGCAGCAGATGTGTGAAACAAAGTCATGCTAAGGTAATAAAAATACAGGATACTTGACTTGGCTTACACGGTTAAACTTTATGTGGGATGGTGAGAAATGACTGAGTTTGAACCATTGCCTGGGAATTTCTGGAGTGGTGTCCCTTGCTGTGCTGAACAACGAGAAGAAGAAGGGAGTAGTAAGCATATAAACTTCAAAATCGATAGCCCCAGGGAGGGCGGCGTCTTTTTAGGGAATATCATTTAAAGTTCAGCAAACTGTCATCACAAGAGCCAACTTCTTCCTTCGCTTCACCAACAACTGCACTTTGTTTGGCCTGTGTCGGATCACCTCCTACTACCGGAGTTCACTGACACGTGGAGTAAGTCACCCTTGACTGCGCCCTTCCTACCTTTCCACCGGTCTACATTTACTTTTGAATTTGCATGACCAGAACCTTTACTGAAATCTGAATAATACATAGAGGTGTCTGCAGCTGCTGCAACCTAAGTGACGTCATCAGTTTTGCCACAAACTACTCTTGTTTGGGGAAAGGGAATAACTCTAAACATAAGGGCCAAATCCCAGTCACTCGAGCTCTCCTTATTGTGTCACATTACACATACACATGGTAATAGAACGATGTTCTTTCTTTGTGAAAGTGGGCACCATAGTGGGCACCATAGATAATTTTGACAGAGAAAAAGTACTAAAAAATGTCAACTTAGTTTGACAGGTGTTCGCTCTTAATTCTGATTTTACCATGAATTCATCCTACGAGGTCTACCAATAATTTTTTTCAATTATATCTTTCTTTTCATTTTTTTCTAAAATTCAGACTGGTGGAAGATGTCAGTGTAAAGTCAATGTAGAGGGAGAGATGTGTGACACCTGCAAGCCTTTCACCCATAGTCTGAATGTATCCAATCCTGAGGGATGTTCTGATTGTAATTGCTACCAGACTGGTGCCACTAGTTGCAGGTTAGTATAAATAAAGAAGCTACAAAAGTGAAGAGGCTGAAAGAGATGAAGATTTAACTATTGGTGGGCTGTGTGGCTGGCATGTTGAATGATTAGTAGGCAGCCGGTAGGTTTGTGAACTGAAAGGTGAATGGGTATCTGGGAGGATTGATGGAGATGAAATAGGTGAGTTAATGTAGCCTTAGTTGGTGAGAACTTCGAAATAGGGTGCGATGGCAACAAGGAATGGGACCAGATAAGTTGACTTTTTTGTAGTATTCCTGTGTTCCAAAGTAGATAGCTAGAAAGATGATGATTTTTAGTCCCATTACCACATCTCTTTATAGTTGAGACTCACCCAATATTAATCTCCACTGATCACCAAATCAGGAACACTACCGGAGAGTGTGTGTGCAAAGCCAACACAAAGCCACCCAGCTGCAATGCCTGTGATGACTACTATTTTGGTCTGGATAGTAGTGAAGGATGCCAGCCTTGTAACTGTGACAGTGCTGGTACTGTAAGTTCGAGCAAGCAGTGTCATACAACAAGTGGCCAATGTCCTTGTAAAGACAATGTGGAGGGTAAGTAGGAGAACCGTTTGTAGGTATGTTGTTCCACTGTTCCATTTGGAACCCTATTCATGAATTCGGGAAATGCATCACAACATTTTGTCATTTTGTCATGGGTATTGCAGATTTTCATGAAATTTTTTGTAAATTGTCTACCTGTATTTATGGTCCACTTTGTGTAGAAATACAGGAAAGCTCCTTTAATTTCGTGCCTGATTAAACGGACTGCCAGGTTAACACAGGTTGAATGTAGCAGTCTTATCCCTAACCTGTGTTTTTCAAGACTGCGGATGGACAGTCAGGAAATATGTTAAAGCGTCATGTGGGAACACATATATATTCAGGCAGTAGGTATTTAAGAATTAAATTGTTGTGAAGTTAGCATTCCTGTGTTGTAGTGATAGCACGTTCAGACTTGCAAGCTGAGAGACCTGCTTTCGATTCCTGGTAGGGGCATGAAGTTATCTAGTGTAGATTTTCTTTTGCAGTTCTTCTCAATGTGAGCAGTCAGGAAGTGTATCAGGGTGAACACTAGGCTCACACATGGAAGTTAGGGAACACTATTTAGGTAGTAGGTATATAAGAATTAAATTGTTGTGAAGTTAGCGTCCCTGTAGTGTAGTGGTAACACATTCAGACTTGCAAGCTGAGATGCCCTGGTTCAGTTGCTGGCAGGGACAAGAAATTTCTAGTGTAGGCATTTTCGGCCCAACTTCTCAAAATTGATAATTCACAGTAATTTGGTAAAATCCCTGGTGACACACTTCCCTAAAATACCTAACATCTGAAAAATTATCTGACTGAGCTTACATTCCTCCCCTTTAATAATAAGGTATACTACACTATATACTTTGCCACATTAAGATTGATCTTTTACATTAATTTAGTAAAAATCCCTGGTGATACACTTCCCTAAATAACATGTAACAACATCAAAAACAAATTATCAGACTGTGCTCACATGCCTCCATCTTAATGATAAATTCTTATATTTTGTGCCTTTCCACGTACTTACTTATGGTTAACAAAAATCCATGGATAATATAATCAACCATGTCATGATGTAAGGCTTACAGTATAGTCTTTGATTCACTGATGATGGCTTGAGATCAGAGCAAATTAACTGTGAGAGTCTTTGATGCTTGGGACATATTATCATGATCTGATACTAGTAAAATAACTGCATTATCTGTGTAAAGCTCAATATACTTGTCAAACTGCAGCTAAATTTGTCTGGGACTGCTGAGTCATTTACTAAAATTTGTTTAGGACTGCTTTTCTCTCACCTTTCCAAGTTACATGGAATCTTGGAAGTCATCGTCTCAGTTTGGCCTGACTGTGATAGCTCTCACATGTTATAAAACATGATAGTCTACTCTTATGTTTCTTTTCAGGCTTGACCTGCGACACATGTAAAGCTGGCTTTTACTTGCTAGAAACAGCTAACCTGCAAGGCTGCAAACCTTGTGGCTGCTTTGAGGCAGGCGTAGAACATGGTGCCTGCAACAGAACGACGGGGCAGTGTCCTTGTAGAGGAGGAGTCTACACCAACAGGACATGTGTATGTATACTGGCTTTTGAAATATGCATATACATGGGCAGGCCAGCCTGTTCAGGGAACCATTGTATGGAAATTTCTGGAGTGGTCTCCCTTCCTGTGCTGAGGAAGAGATGAAAAAGGGAGTTTTACACTTGAAGGGTTTCATGGCAAAACGCGTTATCCACCAATATGAATTTTTAGCCTATTCTACATACTTCATGTAGCAGTAGGAGTATTTAGTAAAAATGTATATTTCCATTCCATAGAAGGACATTGATCTATATTATTTAAGACTTAAATTTCGCCCTTCATATAAAAAAATGCTTTGAATCTGGTCTGTTTTGCCACAATCCCCGAATGGTGTATAATGCGTTTTGCCATGAAGCCCTTCACTTATAAATTCAGACTGATAACCCCAGTGAGGGTGATGTCCTTTTTGTGAATATCAGTTGAAGTATTAACAAACTGAGAATCAAAAAAGCCAGCTCCATTTTTAACCTCACCAAGAACTGCTCCTTGTTTGGCTCATGTTAGATCACTGACCACAGCTTGAACGCATATGGAGAAGTCAGTGTGTTTCATCTAGATGTATTATACCAAGAAATTCCAATATTTTGAGAGACTATTTCTCTATCATGCTGTAAGTCTGAAGTTTACAGCAATATTTTGACAAAGCCCAGCATGGTAATACTGTAGAGTGGATTATACACTTTACAGATGACTTCTGAATTCATATTTACCAAATTCATTATATGTGTAGAGGACTGAGTAAAGTGACTTTTTAGTTTGATGTAAAATAACAAAAAAATCTAGATGTTTAATGTTATGAAGATTGACATGATGAATATACATTACAGAAAGATCAATATTGCTGGGATCTGTCTGAATGGCCTTCATAACAAAGAATACTTTCTTTCATTTGTCAGTCCCCTGAAGTGAAATCAGTGGACCCAGTCTATGGACCCAAAATTGGGGGCACACTGGTCACTATTTCAGGTCAACTTCTGGGTAATGAAACACACGCTCCATCTGTTTTCCTTGATGACATTCAACAAGAATTGATAAAAATGTAAGTCCTCCATTGATTTCGTTTAGTCTTTTGTAGAAACAGTATTCAATTGTAACCAGAAACTAACTCTTAAAGAATGTGGTGCTGCTATGGGATTATTGCTTTGGTTCTTTATGCCAAGACTAGCAGTCTACTAAAAATTCAGCATATGAAAAGGTGTTTGTATATTAATCAGAATCCAGGTATTCAGATTTCCAATTTTGAAAGGTTAAACTGTGGTCTGCTCAGTAAGTTTATCATGGAAAGACAGGCTCACAGATTGCTGAATATTAAATGGCTTTTGTTTTATCACTTATGCTTCACATGTTCTCAGTTGGAGGAAGCAGTTTGCTGTCCTTTTCCTTCACACATTGCCAGTCAGTGTCAATGTCACAAAGCAATATAGTGATATTTTTTATCTTTCTTAAGAATGTGGATGTAAAGGATTTTTTTTTTATATCTGCCATATGGAGGAAAGTGCTAACTCTGAAAGCTGCCTTTAGGATTGCCATGCACACCACACCCAAACTGATGCTTATCGAAGATAAATACTTGAGCAAGATCGAGGCTAAAAAAAATGATATCATGATTTTTTTCTTCTCTTTTGCATTTTCAGCGTAAATTGCAAAAAGTCAGAGTATTATAAAATATGGTGATTTGTCTTGTTAGATTTATTAATTCATGTTTCTTATTTTACATTCAGACATCTTCATTACTTATCTATTTCAGTTCTGACAATGCAATTGTTTTCAAAACTCAAACCTCAGCTGCCCAAAATTCTGCCAAGCTGAAGCTTAGTTGGGCAGCAAGCAGCAGCCCTTTGACCACACAAACATCTTTCACCTACAGACCAGACCCTGTGCTAGATACAAGTAGGCAGGTTGAAATTACCACATTTGTGAGGTAAGCTGTATCATGTAGTTTTTGTTACCCAGTGACATTATTTGACAGGCCTACATAGACTAGGAATGGTAATAAAACCTGGGATCATGACCTAAATATTGCCTGGCGCCCTATGGAGATAGGAAATTTAATGGGCTGAAACACTAATTTTGTGCAGAAGAGTATTTTCCTTTCCCACTTTGAGTGTCAGAAAGTCGAACTGGCTAAAAACACTAATTTTTGTTTTATGAGGAGGTGATTTTCTTCTGAAGCCCTTCTATTATTTTGCTCACCATAGTGGACAGTTTCCTGTATGAATATCTTAATCATGAACAGTTTTTACCATTTTAGCGTATTCTTCAACTTTGCTTGACAACATGTATTTTGCATTTCCCAGTGGTGGCTGTAGGGTGACATTCTATGGAAGTAATTTTGGAAGTGTGAAGTATCCAAGACTAGAAGTGAGGAACAAGGCAAATTCTAACACCAGATCTGTATCTGTAAGTTATCATTGGTTCCTGCTATTGCTAACGTGGGTTTTCCTTACTCAAGCATTACATTTAACATGTCAGAACTAGTGTAAGGTGTGTTAGGGTCATGGGTGAATGCTGTGCTCCCATGCGCAAATTAGGGACCTATTCAGGCAGTAAGTATTTAAGAGTCTCTGTGATGTAATGACAGCACATTCAGACTTGCGAGCTGAGAGACCTTGGGTTCAATTCCCAGTAGGGGCATGAACTTTTCTAGTGTAGGTTTTTTCAGCCTTCCTTTTCAATTTGATCTTTCACTGTAAATTGGTAAAGATCCCTGGTGACACACTTCCTTCGATGTGTAATAGCTTAAAAGAAAAAAATGATCAGGCTGGACTCACATTCCCCCCCCCCAATAATGATAATTAGAGGATACCATATTATACACTTAGGAAGACTGTGGAGAGACATACTGACGACATATTTCATTAAGAAAAAGGTTGTCAGACTTTCTTTTCAAGACAATACCCTTAAACATTTGGTTTTGATATTGATTTGTTGTGGGTGCATGGTCAAAATGAATTACAAATAGTAAGGAGCCTTCTGGTCATTTCTTATTCATATAGCTAAGTTAGTTTAGCACAAAAGATGTTATCCTATGCAAAGATAGCAAAGAGTGGCATGGCTGAATGGTTACAGCATTGGACTCAAGATCAAAAGGTTGTGAGTTTGATTCCCGTTTAGTCATGCTGTAGGTAGAGAGAGCATTTCTTCAGTCCACCCATATGTAAACTGGATACCTGACTTACAGGCAATGGAGGATATTTCCAGAATGCAATAGATCTGCACCTGTAAATGGCAGTGGTCCTGTATGCACTCTACGAAGTTGAGGATGTCCTAGAGTGATTAGGCATGCTGGGATAATAATAGGGTGAAGTCACATGAATGGGCATTAGCTTGGATATAATACTTATAGGCCACAATACTGTCATTACTTTTATGAAGAACAAGCACCTTGAAAAAGGAAACTTGTCAACATTTGTGACACAAATTACTCATCATGACTACATTATTGAAAAAAGGAAAGAAGGCGTTCTCCACCAGAAAAGCTACATGACTACATTATGATAAGCTCAGCAGTGAAGGATAACATTAGAACAAGAACTCTAATTGCTAATGCATCAGATGGCACCTCCCATATTAAATCTTGCTTGTCTCATTTTGCAGGACTGTCAACATGCTGAGGACCACATTTTGTGCCCAACTCCTGATGTTAGCAACATATATACATCGTCCAGTGATCAGTTTGAGATGACAGCAATCTTGGATGGGATCACATCTTCTAATCTCGGGACGATAGATGTTGTGCCTGACCCCAAAATTGATTCTGTGGATGGGATTGATTTCCAGTATCCATTTGAACATACAATCACATTACATGTGTGTATCTCATTTAGTGATATTTCAGTAGTCTTTTTTCTTCACAATTCCCAATCACAGAATGGTTTAAAAGTCCTCTGGTCTCACAGTTCCAACTTACAAAAAGCATGTTCACATCACTTTCATTATAAGTTACTCCTGCAGCTCAGATTTCTCTGTAATATTTTCTTGCAGTGCTGTTGCCAGCATACTGCTACTAACAACAGCTTTCTCTAACTTTAGTCAGGAACTTGTCAAATACAGACAGTTTAAAGACAATGTAACAGACAGGAGACAGTTTACAGACAATTAAAGTAAAAGAAGTTTATGAATAAACATTTTTTATGAGCCACAGACACAATCATGATGGAAGTGAAAAATCTAGGATACACAGCTGTGTATAGATTACATACTTTGACCTTTCACATGTATATTGCTCACAGTAACCAAGTATACTTTCTAGCGTTACACATCTGGATATCTTATCTTTTTATTCTGTAGGGCAAGAAATTGCAGAGTGCCTGCCAGCCTAATGAGTACAGAGTTCTACTTGGTGTGATAAGCTGTTTTATCACACATGTCTCAGACACAGAGATAGAGTGTGAACCGCCTGGTTCTCCTCCAGGGGATAATAAAGACCTGGCCATTAAGGTCCGTTGTTTGGTTGGTTATTTGGTGGAAGTTTAGCTCCTCAGAGAACACCATTCAGAGACTATCAAGCGATCCAAAAATAGTACCCTAGATGAAAACCATCAGAGATCAGTTTTTAGAAGCCCTTCATTATAGCTTTATATTCATTGTGAGCATTCAGAAAATAGGTTATGGCCATAAATTTAAACATCAGGTTCAGACATAGAGGTAAACTGAAAGTTTGGTTGAAATGTAAAACTTACTGAATTGCTTTCAGTGTTTGATAATGACAAGTTTGCTTTGGGGTCTCTGCTCTGTATGAAGCTGCAGTTCATAGAAAGCATTAACCTTCTGACCACCTGAGTCTCTGAGCTCCTGACACACTCTTGGTTTCTGATGTGTGTTCCACAGAGGAATGTAGTATGTGGTTGTTGGGAAGTGCCACAAGTTTACCATGTGGCTTGAAAGGTCACTGTCAAATCTGACTAGACAGAAGCAAAGTGGGAAACCTAAACTGAAGCTGTTGAACATTGTATTTTGGAGAAAAGTGGAATTATGCGTAGCTGTTTTATTATTAATAGAATTGATATGTGATTAAACTTTTGAGTTTGCATTCAAATTCAATTACTGTCATAAGAGCCAGCTCAAAATTCTGGATAAATGACACCAACATTTGCATATGATCCAATACTACTACTACTACTACTACCACCAATAATTAAAATAATTAATGAGAAATGGCATTAATATAGCACCCACTCCCCACTATGTGGGCCCTTTATGATTTGTAGAATCCATGCGATAATCAAACATGGACAAATTATTGGTTTGTGAAGTTAAGTTATAAATATGACAAAATGATTCTCTTCATGTGGCCATATGTTTTAGCCAAAATCTGTTAATGTTTTTGAAATTGATAATAGTATTTTTTATGATGTTGCTCTTTATCAGAAGATGAACGTTTGATGATTGTTTTGATGAGAATAAAGCTGGTTAAATTCTAGCTGTGCATTGACCATAATTGCTAGGATCTTTTCTGTTTTTCAGGTGTATATTGGGAACATTGAGAAGAATGTGGGTACTTTACACTACCTGGAGCTGTATGAAACCACAGGATTCATCATTATCATCAGCTGTATTGCTGGAGCTATACTGATTGTCATCGGTGTCATTATAATTTGCTGCTGCTGTCGGTACCGCAGAAAACATGCATCTGATGATTATTCTGCATATCCAAAGAATGATGACAGCAAAGACCTTGTAGCTGCTGAGAATCGGCCAATGAATACTTACTCTGAATGTAAGTACTTAGGAGACAAATTTTGAAGGCAATAACATGGTGCTTTAGAGATATATCACTCTACTGCAAGTGATTTGGGGAAAATGTCTGTTATATGTGTTGTTGTTATTTTTTGGAGAAGGATGAAAAGTTTAAAGTCCCCCTCATTTTTGTGTATAACTATATCAACATGACAAAGGGCCCAATAAGTGTAAAAACTTGTGTCATAATGTCAAGCTCTATGAAAGATACTCTATACAGTTCTGAGAAACATGGAAGTTGTACATAACATCAACAGTGACAAAGTAGCTGTAAATGCTCTAACAGCTATAAATAACATCCACCATCTTGAAGTTTATAGATTATTTTTTTTTTTTGCAATTCAAGAGCACTTCCTTGAAGATCATGGATGTGGTGATGTTATTTCTATTTCCGGTTACCTTTCTCTTCACTTGTCCTACAAACTGCCTGTAGAACTTGGGTAATAGCTGACATTACTCGCTTTATGCCACCACTTTGCTAAAACCTCATTACACATATTCACCATTTTGTTGAAGCAGGCCATTTCATATATAAATGTTGATCAAACTAGCACACGAACACCCATGGACTATGACATTGTTATGGTTGGTGATAGGTAAGGAGCTCATTTCCAAGAGGTATGTCTAATACGAGTATGTGTAGTAAAGATGCTTTGGCAGTAACTTTTCTGAATCTGATGATTTTGTGGAAGAATAGTGTACTTTTTGTTATTAATAATTTACATTCAGACTGACTGCTCATGTGCCTCACTGAGTGCTATCCTAGGAAACTTCACCTGAATCTTAAATCATCATGCATGAGTTATGGCAATATTCCAGGATGGAGAAACTTTCTAAGCTTTTTGTGAAAAACAGTGTATGTTCTTTCATTAACTTTCAGTAACAATGACTGTTGATGCTCCTGATGTGCCCTTAACTGCAAATGGTCACAGTGGAGTAGTGCGCATGGAAACAGTGGTGCGAGAACCAAAAAAGGGAATAGTGAACTCTGCAGCAGAGGATACAACCTTGAGCGAAGAATTTTTACCAAAACTTGAACCCGGCCTGAGAGAAGATGTTCGACAATGCTTTATAGGAAGTGGACATTTCGCTCTTGGAAGACACCTCTATATAAAAGGTGCTGACTGTGGTTTATTATTGTTAATTTTAGACTATGGAAACTACATGATGTGTACTTATTCTGGTAATGTAATGTACATGCACAGACTGGCAAGGAATAATTAACAGAGCAAGTCAGGTCAGCAAGAAAAGTCAAGGTTGACTGCATTCATTATTATCACTATAGAAGTGCATAAGACCATGTTTCACTGAAAAATGTTATGGTTTAATTTAGCTAAGATATGTGGATCTTAAGAATTGTCTGATGGTGAATTTTTGAACATTTTTGAGAAATACATGTTTAAGAAAATGTGTGCAGCTTGTGTGGATCTTTTCATTCCATTGTTCAACATTACTTTTTAATCTTTGGTCATATTCAGGTCAGCATACTCGCTTGATAGATGGCTCTCTGCAAACAGGTGGTTCTGTCCAAAAGCTGACCATTAAATCTCTTATAAATCCAATCACAGGTATGTAAGATAGTTCTTCTCTTTTCATTATTTTCATTTACCAATATCAGTTTCAAATTAGTATATTTGATAAGATGACTGCTTTTGAAACTTTTTAACCAGTGTTTACATACAGAGGCCAATGAACATGGATATTTAGATGTAGGTATCGGTATGTAGATGCCAATGTTGTTTTCACTGTTGGCCATATAAGGTTTTACACCTCTCATTAATTTATCCAGGGGTCCCAAGCCAGAATACTTTCCAAATAATTATGTTGTTTAGCTTTTCACCCAAATTTCGACACAAAGAAAAATGCATCTAAACCAGTTAGATGTTGAGAACTTAGGCAGTGAAGCAGGCTAACTAGTATTTTAGGCCTTTTCACTCAGTAAACAGGGTAACCTTACCTACCTAACAATAACCACATAGTTTATACTTGAATGGCTAAACCTCACCTATTCTGAGTCTTCAAATCTTTTTGCACCTATCTAGGCCTTTGAAATTCAAGTCCAACCTCTTTCCCCCTTCCCAGTGGCCAGTTTTCTGATTTTATAGGGACTGTTTAAAATTGCATATTTTGATGCCAGGTGCTATTGGCATCTTCATACCTATACAAACTTCAGTTGTTACCTGCCATGACTTTAATAGAACTTTTTACTTTATTGATCCCAAAGGGAACTTAGTTTATTATGCCATTCAATGTTATACATCTTAGTCATAATAAAAACACACAGAATGGCATATATCAAAAATAGAAATACATGATATTACAAATGAAATATATAACAAAGTCATTGTTAGTAACCTGCAGTGCAGAGCCCTGATTCCCCCAACTCTAAAATCAGGTACTCATTTATATGTTCATCCAGTGGGGAAAGGGGAATGAGGTGTTTTTTCCAAGCACACCACAACCTTAACCTCCCAGCCTGCTAGACGAACCCACAAACCTTAGACTTGACAGTCTTCATTTTCAAAATACAACTCACAAAATTACATAGCCAGAATAAACTTTTATGAATGTACTTGCGCTCTCCTACATTTTTTTTTTTCAATTTTTAAGGTTTTAAAGCATAATTTGGATTTTGTGAAAAGAATGAGGTGAATGGTAAAAAGAATTGTGGGTTTCTTTTTTACAGATCCCAGAATTTCTCTTGCAGAATTTGCAATAACTCATATGTGTTTGCTTTTCAGAGCATCAGCTCCCACCCTGGGCTAACTTGGCCATAAGCGAGTGCCTTCGTTTACGGCGTCACAAACACATGCATGTACTGAGCATTATGGGAATAGGAGCAGGCAATGATCGTTTTCACATTCTTTATCCTCACATGCCTCAAGGTATTCTGAAGACAGTAGTCTCAGATGTTGATAAGGTAAGAGTGTTAGAGATTCAGTTTGCTGTTTTGTTAAAAAGAAATACACTGGAAGTCTCGTTAACTGTCACCAAATCTGAGTTCTTGGCAACCATAGTTCTTGATATCCTAAAAGGTGTATCATGCATTAATAAGCTATAATCATCAACTTGAAATGCCTGTCCATATGCCTAGATTGCAAGAAAACTTCCAGTTGTAGAGGGGATCTTTAAAGGGAAAATCATTTATGAATCAGTCACTGTTTTGTCTTTTATTACTGAAACTCTAAGGACGACGCTGGACTATACTTAGATCTAGATCATGATCTTACGTAATCTGTAATTGCGTCTCATAATGAGAAGGAACTGGAAGAATAATTATATACCCCAGAAAGTGAAATATTGCATGGATGTGATTTCACTCAAGAACAGCAGTGGTACTATGCGTAACCCAATGGCAGACTGTAGACATGAATAGATTAAGACACTGTAAAAGCTGGTTGGTATTTTGGCGTATGCAGACTATAAAGGCCTAGTGGAAATGCATCCATACATGCTTCCTGTCTACAATGCCTTTTTATGAATTGCTCTTTACAGGATTTTAGTGTCAGGCAGCTACTGAGTTTTGGACAGCAAGTGGCGGAGGGAATTGACTTCCTGGCTACCAAAGACATTACACATAAGGATGTAGCAGCACGGAACTGCTTGTAAGTTCACAGGACATTAGCACAGCTATCCCAGTTCACCTACAATGAATCTGACCATATTAGGCAAATAGGAGGAAGTACGTGTGGGGATATGTGGAACGATGAGTCAACTTCTTAGATGAGTGCAAGTTCAGTAGCTGGGGGTGGGGTGATGGTGGGTATGGGGGTGGGTGGGCACGCGCATGATTACATACGTGCGTGTGTGTGCGTGCATGTGTGCATGCGAGTCATTGTATGTTCTGTTTAAATTTTTCTTCAAGTAGCACTGCTGGATAGAATGATTGAAATGTATTATTAATATTACGGATAATAAGAAATTTGCACTTTGGCCAGGATCACAGAAAGTTTTGGGTCTGGTATTTACTAGAATAGAATGGTCATTAAGACTTCATTATTGACCATCTGCCACTTTTAAACTGTAATGACCCTTTTCCCATGCCACATCAGGATAGATGAATTCTCTGTGGTAAAGCTGTGTGATGCGGCTTTTTCTTGGGACTTCTATGAGGATGAGTATATATATGATGAACAGAGGGAACGTTACCTCCCTGTACGCTGGATGGCACCAGAGAGTCTAACAGATGGTTACTATGACATGAGGACAGATGTGGTGAGTAGACTTGTGTAGTTATCTATAATAGATGACAGAGTACATGAATAAAGAACTCGGGTTGCAATTCCACAGAGGATCTTTGAAGCAGCTGAAGCAGCAGTAGATCTACCACTCAGCAAATAGGGATAAGGCTATAGTTGACACTAAATTATGCCAAAGAGAGAGAGTGTGTAAAGAAATTTGTTTCCAGGTTGATGGGCGTGTCTGTTACAGGTATACAGTTTAAACTTGAGTTGTTTGGAAGGATGAGTTAATAGAGATCTAATGCTAACTCTCTGAATGGAAACTGACAATGTCAGTGAAGTTTGATGTGATTGAAAGTAAACTTTAATCAGAACAAGATGAGGGTTATTGAAAGTTAGGCATTATAAACATTTATGGACTGTAATCAAGTGAGTGCACTCAAGGTATCTTGGTAACTCTATGAGGTCAGATTCCCAGTAAACTGGGAATTTTCACAATGATGCATTGTCAAATTACCAATAAACCAGGATAAAATGCAAGCACATGTAAACAGAGGTTTGGGAGGAGGGGGGGAGAGGTATAGGGGAGGGGAAGGGGGACTGGGAACTTGAATACAAGAGACTGATTAACTCAGGGTGCCAGGGCTCATAACCTTTGTAGATAAGTGGCAGATAACCTTTTCTTCTCTCCCCTAGCATACCCATTCCACACATACAGAATGATATACTGTATCTTGGTGAGGAGCTGATTTATAATATAGTGTTCCATTTCACCAACACCAGTTTAATTTCACTTAATACCTGTAATGAGAGCCATCCAAATCTCTTCTCTTGCAGTGGTCGTTTGCTGTGTTGG
The DNA here is from genome assembly GCA_033807755.1 of Ellobium chinense. Classification (NCBI taxonomy): domain Eukaryota; kingdom Metazoa; phylum Mollusca; class Gastropoda; order Ellobiida; family Ellobiidae; genus Ellobium; species Ellobium chinense. The sequence goes on from JAWQUT010000003.1 coordinate 4,285,294, forward strand.
TATGGGAATTACTAACTCGAGGCTGTCTGCCTTTTCATGAGGTCACAGAATCAGAGGAGGTCCGGGAATATATTTTGCACGGCTACATCTTGGGAAAGCCAGACACCTTAACAGATGATATGTAAGACACTTTCACTTTACATGATTTTTAATGAATAGGAGGTGTTGTAAGATATTCTTTTAGGCATAGATGCTTGTTTCAGTCTTATTAATAGCCTTATCTAATTCAAGAATGTGGTTAATGTTAAAGTGGTTAACATAAAACTAATGTGTTCTGATGTTTTCTCTCCCAGAATTGGGCAAAGATTATTCAGGATTTACTGTGTAAATATGTCTTTGGTTTCAGTGGTGGTAATATTTTATTATATTCAGGATTTATTGTATGAAGATCTGTGACATCAGTGGTGGTCATTATCAAGACTAAGGTGTAAGGGAATCTGTCGGACCTGCTGAAGACCTCCAAATTCACCAAAGAACAAAAGTAAAGGCATGACAGGAAATATAGGAGAAGAAAAGTAGTAGTGATGGTTATGTTTTTAAGGATTTTACAAATGATCCAAACTGTTCTTGTAATTTTGCGGCTAGGACAGCCTTTAGTTGAGCATATGGTGTATCTTGAACCAAACCAATAACCATATTGTAATTTCTCCCCTGCATTTAGCCATGTCAGATTCTCAGCACAACGAGTTTGAATGCCCAGTTTCCAGGAAAGGTCATATAGGGATGAAGTGGTTGAAAGGAAGGACAAAAGAAAGAATAATATTCATCAATTTCCTCAGTCTCCTGGTAAATTGCTGTTTTACCTCTGTATTTTGAAAAGTGTTATCATAAACTGTATTTGATATGTAGCCTTAGCTTAAGCTGTAACAAAAAGAATATTAACCACTTTCTTCGCAGGTATGAACTTTTGCGCAGCTGCTGGTCTTCAGAGAATGAAATGCGACCAACTATAGCGTCAGTATCAAGGTCACTTTCTGAGATTTTGGAGTCAGATGATGACGGGACGTATGCTAATGCTGGAGCAGTGGCCTCGTACATGTCTCAACACATGAGTGGTAAAGCAGCGACGCCACGGCAGAACAAGGGTGCGAATGATAACATTTACAGCACAACTAATCTGAGCAGAGTGTGATGATTTTGTGTTATTGTTCTAGGATTCCAACTTGGTTTGCAGTGGCTTGGATGTAATTTCACATTGGTTGTGGACTTCCACAGTAACTGCAAGCCTTGCATGTTTGGAATCCCTGCTTTAAGATATTTCACGCGTGCTTTCAATTTTTTGCACCCCATTACATGTATATGATTATAAAGACAGGGAGCAACAGAAGTGGCCTTATGAAAGAGCTATCCTCTCATCTGAGTGGAAGTGATTACTTGTAATCATAATGATGACGACTATACAATGTTATAATTATTTGTATATACTGTAATGCTAAATGTTTGAAATTGCCTGTTTTGGTACAATGGCTGCCGTTGTGATATTAAAGTTAAGTTTTGAGGCAGAATGAGATGTATCCATTCATCTCCTTTGAGAGACAGCAGTGTCCCATGTGGCATTGATGACTGTTTTTGGTGACATATTTGATTGCCTCTTGCCAGTTACATGTTTGTGTGGTTGGTGGAATGATCAAACCGAATGTTTAACCATTACTGTTATGGTCTGAATATTAAGAAACAATTATACCATGTATTATAATTCAGTTCATCAGTTGAAAGTATTTCTTACCTACTGTATCATAGCCAAAAGTATCTTTCCTGGCAGAGGTCTACTGTGGAAAATCTCAGTGTTTCTATGCCTAGAAAGTAGAACTATAAATAAGCATATATCAGCCTTTTTTGTTGTTTTTTTTTTCCATTTGAGACATTCAAAGAACAATGACAGATGACAGTGAACCGAGAGTACAGCTCGAGGGTGTCATTACCAGCTGTCAATGTTCTGTGTCAATGTCAAGAATGGATTGATAAGACTGTTCTTTGTGCTCTTGTCAAAAATATCTTAAAAAAAATACTTTTCATATTGAAGATGTATGGTAGATATTAGGGTGATAGTGATAGCCAAATACATTGTTCATTCCTTCATAATGAAGCACAGTGCAAAATTTACAGTAGAACCTTGGTAATGAGCATGCCTTTGGCACATGGAAATGTTGTACTTATTATTGAGAAATATTTTAGTAGTGAAGTCTACATGAATAACAAAATGACTGATTGATGGATATTAAATCCGGGCGTGTAAACATCAATTCAATTACAAGACAAGATATACATGTACTTATTAAGTGAATACTTAATGTCGAGATTCACTCTGTTCATCTAAGTTTGGGTCATACTTCGGATGTTGTAAATCTGCTAACAAATAGATCTAGGCTTAAAAGTGATAGAATACAGGTAATGGAGCACAGAAATATCTTCATGAGGTGCCAACTGACTGTTCTCCTTTCCATATTATGTTGTGCACTTTGTAGCCTAGTGAGGTTATGACAAGAATCCGGGTGGTTCTCTCAATAAAAGTAAAATGTTGAAGTTCTTTCATCCCCGGGATTGATGTCAGTGGACTGATGCTCATCTTTTTGAAATTTTTTGTCTTCTGGAAGTTTTTTAACATATTAGGTCACCACAGCCAAGATTAGCAAGTTTCTGTTTTATAGTTAGTTTTGAGAATTTTTGTAAGGAAGAGGCAGGTTTCTGCTGAGCGTGATTGCCGTGCGTGTTGACAATACAGATCTGCCATTTTATGGGGAAAAAAACTTCGTACATTAAATTTAGATCAAATGCACATTTTGGCACTCTTGTGAAGACTTTCATGAGCTTTATCATAGACTTTCGTGTGCTTTATCATTTAATTGAGGTTATTCTCTCATAGCTTTAAGATCATTAAGAATTTCTGATATGAGCAACTATGAACATTTCTTAAGTAGTAAGTGGAAGGCAACACAGTTATGTTTTTTACATCTCCAGTTGTCCTCCTCAGACATTTAGTCTTTTCCCATGACATTGACAATGACGCACAGTGCAGTGTTTTTGGTCAGCTTAGATGAGAGCACATTAGAAATGTGGTAGTAGTAAACTAAGGTAGATAATAATGTAAATACTATAGATGCATTTATAACTAAAGTCTTCTGTATTTACTCTGCTGGAAAGCATATCACACACAAAAAATTTTTAAAAAACCAAAAAAAAACCCGAGATATTGTTGATTGACTGGTTGTAAATACTCTACATGCTGAATGTTGCAAGAAGACTTACAACAAGAGTGCTCAAACTTTTCAGACAGAGGCAAGTTTTATATTTTTATGATCTAGTGAGGATCATGTCTGAAATAAGGATAAACACTTCATCACTTACACGACACTCAGTGAGTCATACTGATGTAGGGCACTCTAAAATCTGAAATAACTTTGCAGGCAGGTGCCACTAGTCGGGCACTCCAAGCTTAAGGTTAGGGGTTGGAAAAAAAAAAGGGGGTCCTGAGAATTGATTTTGCTTCAGTTTGAGTTTTCCTGACAGAAGGACTGATGCAGTTGTGAAAACTTTAACAAGTCTTATAAGCTTAATTATGTTTTTACTCAATTGCATATTTATTAGTTTAAAACCAGGACCTAAAAAAAAAATTCTTTAAATCATAATGAAATTAGCAAGAGAGAAATGTTATCTACATGATGTATTGATATGACTTCTTCTGAATCATTACACTGTTCACTATGCTAGAAGTTCAAGTCCAGTCTGGATGGCATATATGTGCCAGGGGTCATCGTTGGTCTGTACCATTTGTTTTGCAGACGGGCTCCATTGAACCAGATCCCTAACCTCTGCCTGGTGTAGATGGGACAATCATGAAGAATATGCTCTGGGGTTTTTCTGTTGTAATTGTAATTGATGCCAACAGTGTTTGTGATTCCATGTTGCAGCTTTACTTGCTTCAAGCTATCCATGAAATTTATAGATTCAGCTAGTGACGATTTTTTTTATCTCTTGCTTTGTAGAGTTACATACTCCTGCTAGTGGCACAGATAATATGCTGGAAATTCATATAAATATTGACCAGAATCTGCACCTTTTTTTTTTTTTCAGGGTACTGAGATTATCAGCATGGAAACTGAAGGGTGCTGTTAATACATGCATCCTCAGATTCATTCAGCCACTGAACTACAAGTGAATCAGGAAGTTGCTTAATTCCAGTGCATTTCAGAGTTTACCAAGAAACAATCTCTTAAGAATGTATACGTGTTAAAATATCAGAATTAGTGATGGCCCTTCACTTCAAATTTGCTCAGTTCAATTCCATGCCAAGAACAAAATGATTTTGAAGTTTAGAGGCATTCCCTTAATGTCGGTCAGAGATATGTAATTGTTTCAAGAAAGTTGCTAACAACTTACAAATGTCATGTGCAGTTTGTATGTTCTGATATCTCTTTACAAGAATGACCTGCCATACAAAAACTAGATGCTACTCATGCATATCAGCCAATTTACCCTGGTTAGACAGCATAATTGTTTTCTAGAGACCATGAACTCTGGGTGAACTAGTTGTATTTTTCTGATGGGTTATCTAGCTGTATTATTATGCTATCTAGGAGAATTAGCCTTGGCATTTTTTGCAACAAAAAAGATTATCTTCGCCAAACTTGTCTCCATGCAGCTAAAAATGTCTGGTCTTAATGCAATTACGTGTTTATACTGTGGGCATTTGTAGTTTCGCCAAAACTTATTTTGAAGGTTGAGTGTTGATATATAGACTACACTGACTGAAAAAGAATGATCTTGGTGGGAAATCTACGACAAGCTCTTTTGCCATGAGCCCTCTTCCCCACAAGAAAATGCTGAGCTTATCATGGGAAATCACACATATTGTTTTCTTACATTCCAAAGCTGTCCACTAGCCACTATATAAGTATGTTGTAAAAAAAGCAATCTTGCTGCTAGCTTATATAATAGTATCTAAATCTCAAATAAATGTTTGTATTAATAAGGGGACAAACCACTTAGTTCAAAGTTGGTAGCTTACTTCTGACATATTATGTCACATTATGTTGTTAGCTGTAAAATGTAAGTAATCGTTATTCAGTGAAGTTAGTCACCTTCAATACTGTTCCAATGGAGTGAAAATGTATGTACATGTATGTCTATTTCTCCATTATGCTCAATATTGTTTCAACTAGGCTTTCATCTTACAGTCATTGTTGATTATACAAGGTGTACTTTTCTCAGAAGGTATCACAACAATAATCCATCAGTTATAAACCATCTTGTCATTTCCACCTGTTATCACTAAATTTGACCTTATCTTATAGATCTGATTGCACTGTATGTATGTGTGATAATTTTTGGATATGTGGGTGCTTTTGAAGAGGTTGTGCAAACCTCCTATAACCTGGAAGACAGCCCAGGTGAGTCAGAAATAGGATTGTTAAGTCCCAGTTCATTATTTTTCATACCTACATATTTTTATATACGAATAGTGTGACTTACATTTTTCAACTTTTACTGGAGAGCTATATAATAGTTTCATTTTTCAGAGCATTGCCATACAAGTACCAAACACAGTTTTTTTGTGTGTAGAAACCACATAATAACATTGAAGAAACGGATTTTGGGAAGAAAAAAATGCAGATCCAGGGTTTTTACACAAAAATTCATTGAAGAAATGGTTTGCGGTCAAAAATTACCGTAACTTTTGAGGCCTTGCTGCAATTTTGCGAATTTTTCAAAAGTTAGTGCAAATTTTTTCCATTTTGGCTGAACAATGCACCTTTGTGCCATAGTCACAAAATTGCTTCAATGGGACCAAAGAAAATGTGTTCCATTTCTACAACTTTGGAGCAGTATTGGAGTAAACAGTGTGATGTGGAGATTAATATAAAAAAGTGCAAAGGCAATTTTTTGCAAATTTTGATGTAAATTTTACCTCTTTTTTTTTTTTTTTTTTCTTTTGANTTTTTTTTTTTTTTTTTTCTCATGCAAATTTTGCAATTCTTGATGCAGATTTTCAGGGTTTGAAGTGCTATTCCTGCACAGACAGAATAATGAGTGTCACACTGTGTAGTTATGGTGATCAGTATATTATATAAAGGTCACAAAAACCATTTAACTTGACACTAATTGTAATTTTATTATTTAATAATTATTTAGTATTTATATACAGCCAGAAGTATGTTTATTGCTATGTAAATAACGAAATACGGAAATTTTTGCTGTACCAGTGTTTTTCATATGATTATGAGTTCATATTTAATGTGTTGAATACTTTTGTACTGTAACTGACAATTCCCACAGCTATTCAAATAACATTGCTTTGATGCATTGTAAATACCATTCAGGAAAGCTACATAGAAAAATGGCAGCTGTGAATTTTGGGAATGGGGAAAAAAGAAGACATGTCAACAATGTTGGCAGCTATTTGGTTACACAAGCATATGGATTGTTTCTGACCTAATCAGTTATGTCTGATTGGCGTACAATCCATGACTTACTAACATTCTGCTGAAATGAGTTGGACTACGGCTGGACTCCCCTGGGTTTATGGTCCAGAATTTGTTGACATGTTTTTACCAAGCCTATTTTACAGGTAAAGTCACTTAAACTCAGTTCATAGGAACCGGACGAAACATTTAAGATAGCTGTCTTGCAGATCAACAGGAGTGCAGGTTTCTATAACAGCAGTCGGGCAGAAAATTTCCCTTCTCCCTCCAACATGTGTGTGTGCCATACAGCACTATAGGCCATTGGTTATCATATGGATGGAAAGGGTACTTCAAAAATATCACAGCCGTAGGAAGTCTACCCTGGTGTGAAGCATCTGTGCAACAGGCTGTTGGAAAAAAATACCAAACAAACAAGAAACAGATAGCTGGAATTTTATATAGAACAATGCCACTGAGAACGGTCAAAGCCCCATTCCCTTCCAACTTCAGCCCAATCACTAGGTCATCATTGTTTACGTTGGGGTGGGGTTGGGGAAGTACCTTTCCACCCCTTTGTGTTATGATGTCATAGACTGATCTACAGAAGTGGGAGAGGTGTTGAAAAAGTGACAGTGTAGTGTAACGAGACTGCCTCTTATTTCCAGTTTTGCCCTGACTATCACTAGTTGTCTCAAGTGGTGAATTTCAAAGACAGATGATCTCTGTTCAGGTTGAGTGCGGCAAAAATCAGATAACTGAATAAGGAAGCTTTTATTTTTAAAAGAATTTTCAAGCTACTCTCATATTACGCAGAGTAAATTCACAATGAAAATATAAGATTCTGAAGGAGACATCAGGCGTTATTCAAATAAAGCAGGTTTTCGGATTGATCAGTTTTGGTTTAACTGACTTTCATTGTAGTTATGTCTTAACAGAGATTGCGACTGTATGTGTTTCACTATATGTATTCAAAATGTAGTTGAGTACATGAATACTGGTTCAGCAGGGAGAAGTTTCCAAATTCTGACGTGTACTACATGCATGTGTAGTATGTATGCAAATCAATAAATTAAAACAGTGTGAGTGCTTGATGTGATGTATGCCATGTATATGACAGTAACTTACAATGATTAGATCAATCAATTTTTGACAATTTTCATGTTTATTATAAAGTGATGTGATATTCCCATGAACTTTCAAATATAAAATAAGATTTCATACCAACAAAGCGTTTGCATATTTATCTCTGAACACATGTTAAGACTACAAAGTTGAAACAAAACCTCCTAAAACAACCGTAACTAAATTAAAGTGGGAGCTGATTAAGCCAATGCTGATTTACAGCTTTCTCCAAAAGATGCCCAGTTGAAATTGTTTGATAATGATCATAAACACAAGCTGCTCAAAAGTACATAAGCAGAACTACATCAAGTCATGTTAGAAAGTATGTCTTCTATTCTAAATGCACTCTTTTAAATCCAAAAAACTGGTGGTTGTCGTCAATTCTAAATGCATTCTTTAAAATCCAAAATATTGTTCATGCTAAGGATTTATTCAGTCCTACAGTTCTGGCTTAATCAACTGCTTTTATATCTTTTGGACAGCACCTTTACACACTAATATATATAACACAACATACACTGTCAAATGCATTGGATTCAGGAGGCATAACGATACATATAGGAAAAATGCACAGCAATCTGCACAAATCAAACAGGAAGGCAGACCCAGCCAAGTGGCCTTAGGGCACATGTCTATGGCACAAATGATTTCTACATCTCGTAGCACAGTGGAACTGAATGCCCTTAGTCAGTATAAATTTGCCTACAATATTGCTTTATGAGCCATTTATGTCCCTGATAACAACATAAATCGTTAAAGAGGGGACTGTCTGTCACCTCATGAAACAGACCATTATATCAAACCATATCATGGGAAAAGCATAATGTCATTTCTTGATTCTAAAACACATATTATTCTGAAAATAAAACTGACTGGGTCTGTTGCTTCTGCATTCATTTTTACTCTCTTAGTTTATTCTTCCAACTCATCAGTCTGCTGACAATTTACAAATGGCTAAATATGATCTGAAAATGGTTCTGGAACACAAAGCATTAACTTTATGGTTCATGTTATGGTCCTCTGTGAGTCTGCTATTTGCTCTGGCCGGTAAAATTAGTCCCTGAATCTCATCACCAGTTGCCGCTGGGGGCATCCACCCAAGACATTTTCAATTATTATGCTTCGTCACTGTCATCCTTTCTGTCCTGTAATATCTCCTCGGTCACACGTTGGTGAGTACCTTCTGTAGTCCATGCAAAGATGCTTTTCTACCAAAGGTGAAAAAACAAAACAAAAGTTATGTTAAGCAAACTGCAGACAAACACTGGAAACACAGAACATGAAGCAGAAAAACAGATCTAAGGTCCAGCTCAACATTATAAAATCTCCTGTAAAAGAAAAACTTAGCCCCCTAGCAATAATAACAGGAAAATCCCAAAACATTAATGGAGTTTCATGTGATTATCACTAGCACGTGTTGTTAGACAGCACTGTGCCCATGGCCCTTGTCAGAACAGTCTGGTGCCACAACTGTGGTTCAGTCAATAAGAAAAATTGTCTGGTTCTACATTTTCATTCACACAGATGTATCTATTATACATTTGGCGACTTGGAAAACACAGGTGTCACTTTTCCCACCATTAACCAAACTACTATGGTAACAGACTTCAACTTTGGCATGACAGTACAAAAAGATACATCAGTCATCATGACAGCCTCAATTTTTTTTCCATTTGGAGTCACCAAATTAAGACTAAAATATTTCACAAAAAACTCCACGCCTTCTACGGCTATTGGCAATCCCAATTGGTGACGTCATCAAAATCTGCATTCATGGAAGTAATCATCAGTGGGAACAACAGTGTGTTATGCCAGGACAATAGATGGGGATGGAGAGACACACTTACACATAATAAGAAAACTGTTCTGTGTAAATTTGGTCATCTCCCCTTCCTTGGCGAGGCCGGGACTTAAGCAAGTTTTTTAAAATTAGAATGAAGCTCCAGGCCTATGGTATGACTTCTTGCTGACAGCATACTTCCAAAACCTACCTGTGTCAACCTCTGGCGCTGCAGGGTCAAAGACCACTTTATAGTCAACCGTGACATGGCATCCTTCACCTAGTAGGACCAAACAGACATGCCTGAATCAAACAGACTCGGACACCAACAACAAATTTTTCAATAGCAAAATAAATAAGCCACCTTGTTCAATAAAAAGTACAAACCATTCCAACAGGTAAATTGATGACACTTATATCATACATTTCATTTCAATCTCAGTTTCTGTAGAACTAATTTGTTTTAGATAATGCCAGATACATTGTGACACTCTATATGAGTTTTGGAATCAGCAAGGCCACAGTAGATTTGAGAAATATTTTGTAGATACTCTTCTCTTGTTTCATGCCCTCTTTCTTGGGCTCCTTTTCTGTCAACATTACAAGACAGTGAAAACTGTTGTGCACTGTCTTTTTCCAGAGTTACCCGCAATTACAACACTGTGTCCGGCTTTACTTTACCTTGCGCAACAACGCCACAAACATGAGACTAAGCTTTACCATGAATTTACATAAAAAAAAAACCAATGTGGGACTGAAGAGATAATGAATCTGATTACATGGTGGTACATGAAGTGTTAAGCAATGATAGGAGTCAAACTAGAGTAACGTGAATTCTTTTGAAAAACTTTTACTTAAAGCATATTTAGACATGATGAAGAAGATATTTAGATTTATATGTAACTTTGTGTCTAGAAAAAGAGAATGATTATGATCATCTAATTATAAGAGTAAATGATGCTGTCAGAAGAATGATTTTGTCCTGTCATAGCAAGCATGACACATTATTTTGTTTTCGCTGCACAGACACCTGCAACTCCATGAATTTCTTTTTAAGTTATGCATGTTTTATGACAATACTTTGCACTGATTCTTGTGTCACTTTATAAGAATATTAAAAACACTTTGCTAAACATCACACTAACCACAAGGACAAAATGGTATTACCAAAAGTATGTTCAACTCAAGAATGACATGGAAAAATATATTGTCAATGAAGACGACTACAGTTTATCTGTGAAGTGAAAATGATCAGAGTTATATGTCTGCTACAGCAAGAACCCAAAATATATATGGTGTTTGTGATGATTCAATCAACTCTAAAATTTCTGGCACAGCCTCAAATACAGAGAGTTTAGTGACTGAAAACTGTCTTCACCTACCTTTGAAACATCCAGTTCACTGACTCTGTCTTTCATGGTTTTGATGACAAGATTCACCTGACTGAGGAGGTTCTCCAACTGATCCTGTGGGGAATATTGACAAAATAAATATCTGACTCGCAGCCAGCCAGAATGAGCCTCATTTCGCTCGACTAGGATCTGAAATACCAGGTCCTAAAGATGAATGGGCAATCTGATACTGAAATTTTGCGTGTTGTGGTAATAGAGAGTAAAGTCCCCACACAAACACACTGATTTTTATAGGCAAGTTGTCAGTAATTGTGGATAAATTTATATTTTCATATGACGCATATTAGATGAATTATACTGCACACAGTATGAAATTAATCTTTAACTTCAATTTTCTCAGAAATTTTTTTTCCACTGCAAGGGATGATCCCATTCCACTTTAAACAATTATACCTCAGGCCATGCCAAACCAAAAGTATTTTTTCACCTGATGAAAGTCCACACAGTAAACTTTGATGTCATATCAGTAACTTGATATAACCAAAGATAGGCTTATGCCTCAGTTTGACTAGATGCAAGACAACCGTGTAGCCACCCGACAAAATGTGGCACATCTCGCATTTTAGTAAGTGGCACATCTTGAACTTTGGCAGTATTGAGAGAATATCATAGAAAAGATGTGATCCTTCAAAGACATGAAACTACAGTTTTGAGAAAAACACTGTCAAAGTTTCACCTTAGATATAGGCCAAAACCGCCTAGCAAACAGGGTAATGTATTGATGTAATACCTTTTTTCAGATAGACTGATCATTATCTCCATGAGAAAAAATTAACATTATGAAAATTGAAATCCAAGTCCAGTGAATTGATACACACTAGTAAGACCATACCTGTGAAAATCTGTCACAAGACATTAGCCATCCAATCACATTTTTGTTAAAATTATACACAGAGATTACAACATATTAATTTAGATTGGAAGAGGGATAGTATGCTCTTCAGATATATTCAAAACTAAAATTTGATATCCTCAACTCAATGATGCCTTTTTGATGAATTTCATCAGTTTCAACAGTGCTGAAAAGCAATTCATTTTATCATGAATTTATAACCATGAGCTCAGATAGCCTGTAGGAACGGAAGAATTCTCTCATGACTTTCCACAACAGCAGAAACAGCGAATGAGTGGGTGTGCCTGTGGATATGTGTATACAGGTGCATTTAAGCCTATGTTTCATAAGATGTAATGACTGGAACCGAGTGAGGATAGAATGAATGAGAGCCGAGTGCAATGGAGTATGTTGTGCATTGGCTTCTATCTGAATCTGAATTTCTAAGAGCTCAGGTTGTCATCAATTTGGTGAGGAACTTAATACGGCATCAAAACTGCCATTAGTGATAGCCCATCTATTTTACGTACCTTTGGTTGAGTTGAGCGGTGAAGTTCATCTCCGACTGAAAAATCTAGCAGTTTCAAGGCTGATGATAACTTGTACAAGTCCGCCTGCGCCATATCCTGAAGCCCAAGACATAGTGTTGATGGATGACCTTTCTGTGTCTTTTCACCTAAACTGGCCAGATCTGCCAGCTTGACAGAGGGAATAAAGTAGGAAGTAAAAAACTGATATTCAAACAAGATATCCAGTGACTGCAGTTGTTATCTATCTCTGACAGTTATTTTTTCACCCGATGTTTGCTCAAAAATTTTTTTGCTAATCTCTTATTATTGCTTGTTCCTTCTTAACTCTGTGCTTTACATGTATTAAATGTGTTGAATTCTCAGTTTTCTTTATGTATTTAGTTACGTCCAGTGTTGAAATAATGTTTTTTAAAGCAATGATACCTGAATACATTTAATATATACAGTTACATTCTGGTCATGTAAAAGGTGCAACACTAATAAAATAAGTTCATAAAGTATACAATCTGATAGAAACTTTGGCCAATAATGACAAGTGACCCCATTCACTGGTGGGTTAAAAGGCAAAAGAAGCAGACACTATAAAAATACCTTCAGATTGTGAATCTGTGAGTCCTCCAGCTTTGTTTCTATAGAAAACAAACGACGAAGGAAATAAAAGCTGAGCCTGACTTGAAGGTAACGCCCTCTAGATCCAACAGGAAGTAAATCGACCAGATAAGCTTGGTTGTGATGATGATCAGTGACAACTGAAAGCTGCCTGCAGAGTTCAGGAACCTGAAATACACCTCTCATTTCTAAATACTGACAAATGGAGCACATATGATGATGTATCACTAATTAAATCATAAGGTGGGCTACCCAGTCTGACATGTAAATACAGATACATATGAGATGGAGTGTGCATTTACTACAGTTTCTCCTCATTGATAATTTGCAAACTACACTGACTCCCCGATGTGATTTGCTGGTTATCTAAGTCAAAACCAAATGCTTCGACACAAACAATTCTTGGGCTGAATAGTCATGATGCACTCTTGAGTAAACTTACCACAGATGGCCAGTCATTTTCACTGTAACACTCTAAGATGGAGCTGAAGCACACCTGAAACTCCCTGCCTAGAGAGCTGCGAGGAAGGAATCAAAGAGTAAAAGAGAACGTTAATTTTAATTGCCAAGTTCTACATGTTTTTCACAATTCTGTGGATGAGGCAACAGACCAATAACATTTATATCTCAGACAAAGCTACGATTCAAAGCTCTTCACAGCAAAGCACAACAAGTAATGTCATTGCTAATATAAATGATTTTACAGGTCTGAAACGAATCTATCTTTCTGAATCATATGGCTGTCTACTGTCTTCTGGGGGCAGCGTTGGTGACAACAATAATAATAATTTTGTCCATAAGTGACTCTTGAGTGATGAAAATCATAGGTTACTGATTACCAAGCCTAAACTATATAATCTTGTCTTGCTGTTTGAAAAACATGAACAGAAAAATTCCCTTTCAGGGAACTTCACAAACTGTCGGACAAGTGAAAATCATTATGAAACTACTCCCCCTAAACATGAAGACAAAAAAATGAAGAATTTGGAAGTTGACAGTTTACAGGTATATTCTAGGTCTAATCACAAATGTGAAACTTTCGCTTTAGGTCATCAAGCCTGTTTATAAATAGCAAAATGGAAGAATTAGATTTGAAACCAGAGGTAGTAATGTAGTGGAGAATTTGAAATCACAGCTTTGCGAAAGCAAGGTAATATCAACTATTATCACTGATATTACTCATGATGCCCTGACCAACATAAATGTACACAGGATGAACCATTATGAACAGTGCTGTTTAGAACGAAGGAAATGGGTAAGACTGGTAGACAGCCTTGAGCTGCAGTTTTGTTTTTTTTTTAAGGCCACATATCCACTTTTTGTTGAAACTGACTTAATGGCATTGGTTAATGAACTGTTTAAAACACAGAAGATCTTACAGACTGAGTTTATTATCGGTATCAAAATAAATAAGAAGATATTCAAGTTTTTTCTAAAGTATATATCCAAACTGCAGTGATAAATTGCTTTATTTCCACCAAAAGACCATATATACTCTGATCTTGCAAAATAACTGCATGACTATACTGTCATCTAAGCTCTCAAGATGGTACCGCAGATCTTACTTCTGAAGTGAAACATCAAGGGATGCTTTGGCTAGCATGTAGAACACAAAATTCAGCTCATCCTTACTCATTCTAGGCCTGTGGATGTGAATGAAATAGAAGACATGGTGTATGAAATAATTCTCCCGACAGATCCTGAAGATTTAAATTTGAACAAAAATGCAATGCACTAGTGATAAATTGGGATTTTTTTATTTTCTTTCTTTGAACTGGATTTTTATGTTGTTCAGCATCTTTATGGTTATGTCAGAGCACCTTACAACAGTAAGACTTAAATTACTGGGTGGAATTTTTATATCAATTTTGGCCGGACAATGGCCAATAGGTCTACTCTTCTACAATTTTAAAACTGTCAACGGCTTTCTATAACTGTGATGTGGATTTCCTAAATTTTATAGGATACTGATTCCTTACTGATAAGTTTAAAAATATAGAATGATATTTAGTTTATTTTAATTTGATGTCCTCCTAGAGTAAGCAAATCTGAATACAAAGTCATGTATACCGCTTCCAAAAAGAATCGCTAAAAAGTGAGAAGTATGATACAAAGAACTAAGTGGAGGCAAAATTAAACAGTACAAATATCTTAACAGAAAACTGGGATTAACCTTATGCTAGTGGTCCAGCAATAAATTTTGCTTTTAAATGTTATGTACTGCTACAAAGGATGGAGAAAAGATTTACTTTGGAAGAGATATAAATCACAGGGCAGATTTTCATGAGGAGCTGCAATGTTTAGCTTTCCACGTAAATGAGACAGACTGGAAACACAGGTACACATCAGATAAAAGCCTGTGTGCATGCTCATCAGTTACTTGGTACTCATGAATTATTACCAGATCTGAAGTGAAATTTATAAACTTTAAAAAAAAACACATTTTAAAGAAAAAGTATTCTTCTTGCTAGGAAATTTCAGACGTATTGTTTATCACCTCTTCAGCCATTAAACTCCTCTCAAATCCAAATTCATTATTGCAACTGAGTTACTGATTTCAAAGAAACATAAATTAATAACTGACTTGGTTTGTAAACATGCTGAAATCACATCGAGAGTTTTTCCCACATTTAGGCTGCTTATTCGCCGCTTGGTTCTCTGATGAGTATTCTCGTCATTTTCCTTGCTAAGATGTTTTCTGAAATTCCGAGGCGTAAAACTAATCAGAAATATGGTCAACAACCTGTCAGCCATAAAATAATACTTGTAAATCATATCATCTGTGTTGCCATATAACACTATTTAAAAATCAGATCGAAGACAAATATTGATATCATTTTGTTCACAAATTAACCTGGTTCTAATGACAGTTTTCAAATTCAGTCACAAGCTCAAAGATATTAACATCGAACAATTTTGAGTGAAATTAGATTCATATCAATAAAAAGGTTGCACATTATCCTGATGTTCTCCAACCTTCATTAATGTGGAATATGTGTTATACCTCAACACATATGATATGCAGACTAAAATAACACAGATGTGTCATATTTCCCACTGCACACAGTCACAATAATTTTTACTGTGATTATAGGCAGCACAAAGAGGAAGATATAAGTGCTTCGTAACTTCTATTTCTAGGCATGGATAAAATATCAGTACAATACCAAACAAGAGACCTCATCTTACAGTGAGGCTACTGTACCTCCATTTTAGTTTTCAATGCAATGTGTTGAAATATTACTAACATAATTGCAGCAGTACAAATACTAACCTGATTTGTTCCTCTGTATACACAGTCTGATTTGTTGTCAAATCCGACTGTGAGGCTCCTGTGAGAACAAAACACTTGCTATTGATCATGGTAAGTTTTTATGCTTACCAACAAAACAATGAAATGGCACATTTTTTTTTGTTTTGTTAAATCATTGATTGCAAAAGCTCCTTCTAATACATTATTAGTCTAACACATTATTAGCACAGGCAAGAGCTGACAAAAGTGATTTTGGAGGAAAAAAATCGGTGCGATGCAGACGTCAATGATGAAATTCAAACTCACTATGCAACTACATTATGTTAAACTGCAAATTTGATACTTTTAGTAAATTACACATATAAGACCATTGAAAATGGTGGCTGCAATAATTCATTAAACTCACTGTTATGCCTTTTTACATTTTTCACAAAAGAAATGTCAAAAAACAAATTAACAATATGCTCATAATTTCAGTGAAAACTTCTGTAAGTTAAAGCTGAACTTTCTAACTGCATCGTTTCAGAGGATGTCATTAATACTTTTTATCTACACTGTTATGTTAATAGAAGGAACTTAACAACAGTGTAATGAACTATTCAGGTTGATATAGCAATAAAATTCATATTACGCCTGCACTTCTAAACGTAACTGTATAAAAAATATACACCAGTATTCCAAGAGTCTGTCAATACATACCAAGATTGACTAGTAGACGTAAAAGATCTAGAGCTGATGGCATCCAACAGTGGGTGAACTGTGTACTAATTTTCTGTTGGTTGATGATGCCAGTTAGATTGGCATAGCAGCTGTGGACCACCACAGGAGAGGAATGAACTGATACTGCAGTGAAAATAAGTTATGGGGAAAGGTATTAGAACTCTATTGTAACTATAGGCTGCCACATGTATTAACAAATACAACAGTTCCATCTTTTAATGCTAAAATATCTCTACTTAGAAGTATCAAATAACTCTGGTTTATTATGTACAATCCATAACAGGAAATGTGAAACATCATCTCCACTTTAAGAAAAATATGTGCTCAGCTTACTGACCACTCATATTTCAACAAAAAGCTTGGGCATGAATATTATCTTTTCTAAGCTCATTATGTAAAAATTTAATAAATCTGGAAGCTTAGCAAAACATAACAACCCAATGACATTGACCAAAAAGTGAACCTCTGTTGTAGAACCACAGCTTTTTCACATAAAAAAACAAACTAGAGAATTAGACAAAAGATTGCTTCGGATTATTTGTTTTGTATAATTCTAACCAGTAATGCAAGGCAGTTGTGCTTTCCCAAGATTTACCACTGTCTATGTGATATCTGGTTCTACACAAATTTTGCTTAAGACCATAGAGCATAACACCCACTTCCTCAAACTTCCATCAGTAAAATATTTAATTATGAACTTTAATCTTCCCACCAATGAAATTTGTATTTAAAGCCACAGAAGTTGTGCTTACCCAGAGTAAGCTAATCCAGGGACTTTCGCATAGACAAAAACATTGTTTATTCAGAAATATTGTAATGAGGTGGAATCAACTGTATAAATCAACTTACACAAGTTAAGGAGCCATTGCATAACACTGTTTAAACAGGAAACTTGATGAACACAGGCAACAAGAACTTTTGAACCCATCATTGTAGCAATATTTGCTGAAAGAGAAACAAAAACAGATTCTTACTCACATATGATTGGAAAATTTACAAGTGGAAGTTCTCACTGATGATTAAAACATGTCACAATTGTGATCAGACTAACCAGAATGTTTTAAGTAAGCACACTTCACAAAAGGACACTTTATTACTCAATCTGACAGCATCAAAAGACTATAAAGCTATCAATCTAATATTATAGCAAAAGAAACTTGCTGAGGTAAAACAAGATCTTTAAATCCCCTTTACACTGTTATATAATACACTCTCAGATGTTTGGGGAAGAGTTGCAGTAGATTCTCTTCTCATAACTGCACCATGTGTTTATCTCTCTGTTATACAATATATTATTATTATTATTATTATTATACATCAGTCTATTATGTGATAGTATCAAATTTTGCAATTGGGCTGGATCTTTGTCTGCAGCAAAGATAAATCTTGTCTGTCCTTTATGCTAACCAAATGTGACTGACCAAGCACATTACTAAGAAAATAGACAAACAACGCAAAGTTGACAGATGAGCCAAGGGCATATAGATATGTCTTGGGAAATGTTTTACCAGATTTTGTGTTGGCAAGAATCCTGTCAATGTGTGAGGTGGATGGAGTGAAGCCACAGCTGAATGGACTAATATTTTCTGTGAACAGGCAGCAGAATCTGTTTTCTGAGAAGACTGGAAGCCCAGGGTGTATATGTCTCAGCTCACTTGATCTCACCTCCAGCTAGAAAAGTATTATAGAGAATAGAAAATATTCTTTACTGTTTAGTTGTAAATTATCTAACTGCAAAGGGTCATAATATATATCCATGCAAAATAAATTGTTTTATAATCATGGTAGATTAACAACTAACAGTCTTCATTTACAGCTTACCAAACTCTTAAGCCATCATCCATGTCTACTGTCAAATAATGGAAGCAAAACTACAAGGAACTCACCTAAAATTTCAAAATAGTTTACGAGCCCGCCAACTTATGGACCATACAAACCAGCAACTGATATTAACCCCAAAGTAAGATAAAACAAACTCAATCAATTTAAAAAAGTATTCAGGGGTAAGTTTTGCTCACTCTTTTGAGATGTGTGGTAAACATAACAGCTTAGTATTTAATGCTGTCTGTCCTAACTAGTCTACTGATCTGAACAAAAAGGAAACCACTTCTGAATAACTGCCAAAAAGAAACTTAAAGATAAGAACCTCCAAACCTAAAATGTCTTCATGTCCTTTCAGTCTCAATGATAATTTCATCCTATGGCATCAGACTTTAAACTAACAAAATCAGTACAAATAACTTTGAACCTGATAGAAATTCAGAGTGAAACACCACTATATTCCCCATAAAAGTAATGCTTCTTATTACGAAATGAAGTCGAGTTGAGCAGGAAAGCTTCAAATAATAAATCTAAATTAATCAAATACATCAACTAGATGAAAAAGTCCCGCATCCCTGTGATCCCTTGATGCAAGATACGCTCCATATCCTGATGTTATTTAAGGCAAATATATTAACCGTGAAGAAGACCCAATATAAAATACAGCTTACCTGCTCTATGTGATCAGCATGTTCTGATGCCAAGTCCTCTTTGTCTTCATCTTTTTTAAAGAGAAAAATTATGTTGTATCAAGTCTGAAGGAGACAACGCTGGATCAAAATGGTATAACCTTGAAAACTAGAACAAAATGTACACCTTGACCATACTTTTGATACTTTGCCATATAAAGATACAATGGTTTAGTGGCAGCAAACTTCCTCTCCCACAGAGAATATTTCATCTGTTGATCATGACTGTATGCCACACAGCTTTAGTACATAGAGGTCTATCAAAATTAAACACGTTTCAATATTTGTGGTATACGTAATGCTTCAAACTTGCCAATCTGGCTATAATATGATACAATGGACTTAAGAATTTGTAACCCTTAATCATGGGGTTTCATGGCCAAATGCAATGGATGAACTGTGGCGGAGAGGAGTGGAGCATACAACCTAACTACTCAAGCATGAGGATGGAAGTGGAAGCCGCATCTGAAGCCCTCAGATGGCTACAGACAACCCTTTTCAGACATGCGGTCATTGTAACAGACTCATGCAGCATGCTCCAGAAAATCCAGAGTGGGCACTTTCAGGAGGACTCGCATCAGATCATACAGAGAAGTCACATCCGCTCCCTTGCGTGGATCTTCTGTCCAGGACATGCGGGAGTCATTGGAAACAAAAAAGCAGATGCGCTAGCTGGGTCAAGATCATTAAAAGCTGGCTTCTACTGTGACACCCAGGACGTCATGAATGCCCTTGGAGCGACCAGTGGGGAGGAAGCCCGAGAGGAGGAATCACAGACAATGAAGAGACTCCTCGACACGGGCTACAGGTGTGGCCAGAGGCGCACATCACACCTGCGTGGCAAATCTCGGAGGGCTAGGAACCAGATATCTACTTGCACCATAAGTATTCTTCACATCTTACGATGACTGTTGGAAAAAGGGAAGGAGTGTCTATAGGAATGCCCCGAACATGACGATGTCAGTCTTGGGACAAGGTATTTAACCCTTAATCAATGTCAACTACAGTGTGAATGGGCATAAATGACTTACTTTTGCGTTCTTCATCTGAATTGCGCTTGATGTCTTTCTGTAAGGATATAAAACAAATTAATTTACAAGCTAAATTGACATGACGCATGACACTTATTTACTTTACTTTTCCCACGACCAAGCTTGTCAACTAAAGAAGACAAAATATGACATGGTTTATGGAATGTTAAACAGAAACTAGTTGACACTTACAACCTCGATTTCACCCTTCCCAATACAACAAGCCATAGACAAAGTTTAAAGAGAGTATTAATTAGTTCAAACGAAACTTTCTGATATTAATTATTATGGGAAGCTGCTAAAACATGAGAATGAATGAAAAGGTGAATAATGCATCACTGTCATCCCTTAAGATTTCACAACAGTCTCTAAAAGACTGCATCACAAACTGAACATGTGCAAAGATCGCTAAGAGCCAATGGGAGGCCCCACTCAAAGTAAGCAGGCTGAGGAAATTATGCAATTACTAAAGACTAAGTACCTACCATCAACTGCTCTTTCAACAGTTTTATTCTTGCTGCTTTTGCTTCCTGAAAGACATAACACGAAGATATGTTTGCTTTAGTAAAGGCACAGCAGGATTACATTGATCCTGGTCATGAGTTTACAACATAAAGACATCAGAACATAGTTGACTTCTTAAAACAGTAGCTGCATAGACAAATCAGTGAAAATGAATGGAACAACCCAAAAGGTAAGTACAGATATTGAAAAATTATGAAAACAATGGTACACTGGAACCTATCACAAGTAAGATTTGTGCAAATAGGGAAGATACTTTTCGTCCTCAGTTCAAGCAAAATACGTAAATGCACTGTGAATGGAAATCAAAACCTTCGAATGGAAATCAAAACCTTTCCTGCACTTAAGGATGAAAGGCACACTGATTCTTCTTATTTTGTCCAGCTACTGTGGTCAGTCTTTTAAAAAAAAATATATATTATAACGAAACAATTGTGAATACTGCCTGTCACAAAACAAATGCTAAATGACCTCTGGCAATGATAAATTTAACAGATTTAAGTCTTTCAATAAAAATGTTTAAGAAATAAATACAGGAATTTTAATGCGTGCAAAGTTAGGAATTAATATGAATAAAATATAAAATTAAATGATTATGGGGTTTAAAATCGATCACTTTCACACAAGGCAAAAGAATGTACTTGTTGTGAAGAGATGTCTTGAGAAACTTAAACTTACCTCCACTCTGTGCTCTGCTAGAAGATCATCTAACCGTCTCGACTTCTTTGGAGGGCTGTAATTGAATGCCTGCAAAAAATTCAATATACACATCTATGAAAATGTGAAGGCAAAGCACAATATAGTATGGGAAGGGAGCATTTGAATTTCTATCTTAAACTAAGAATGGCATAACCAAAAATAAATAACACAGATCATCCCTCACTGTGCTTAATGAAGGCTGAAGTTTGTTGTGATGTACATAGATAAGGGGGGAAAGGATATATCTCATTTTGAATATCAGTTCCACCTCTTGCGAATTACCTAAACAATTCAGGTGCTATATTTGCAAATTTCAGTGGCATATTATTTCTCCACTTTTGATTACAGTTATGTGAGGAAATGAATGACAGACAATCAGCTGTCTTGTATGGAACCAGAACAAAAATAACATGCCACAGATTTACCATCCATTATAGTTGGAAACTCTGAATGACGTTAGTGTACTTCAAAAGCTTTATGAAGGGTTTTTTTATTTTTTATTTTTAATTACTAACTGTTCTTAATCCCCTTTTTATTGTCTCTTCCAACTCAAAAACTGAACTAGTGAACATACCTCAAATGAAACATCTGGAGTTGCAGTCCTGAAATATCATAAAAGGAATAAACAATTTTAAATCCAGTACTAAAACTTTAAACTCCGGCACTGTAGGCACTATTATCCAACCTCTTTCATCAAAAGCTGAATAATTTCATTACTAAATTACACAAAATATATCATTCAAACACCCAAGCATACCTTGCACAATAACACACATATAAAATCTATAATTGCTGCACATTTAACTGGTCAAATCAAAGCCAAAAAAATATTTGAAAAAAAACACATGTCAAAAAGTGTCATGCTGGGGTAAATATGTTAGACTGCAGATGGGTATAATGTTGGTAGAATTTTACTTTTCATCTGACATGACCACAGCACCTACAAAATTGAAATTTAAAGCTTTAGCAGACAATATCCACCTTCTATTGTGTGTAACATTTCAGTGTTAGATTTGAATTTTTAAAGTTATTAAGCAAATTTTGTTGTTTTTTTTAACTGCACCTGATATGTCATTGTTAATCATATTATTTAATACAGGTTAGGAGGAGTGGTTAGGAATGCCACCATGTCTGACAGACACTGCCCTCTCCTGCAAAAGTGCCAAACTAGAACTTCCATTTAAGTTGGTACTGGAAGAATATAAAGCTGGGAAATCCAGACCTGCTATTATGCTTTAGGAATCATCAGACCCATCGGTTCGGTCTGTCCAACCAATGTGAAGCCTGGAAGGAAGTGGAAAGTCAGCGCAGCAGTCGACACGGCAAAGGAGGCACTGCAGCTAAAAGAGGTCATTGGCTATACACAAACCAATAGAAGAGGATTTGGCTATGGTGACATTAAGTGGTGGTCCAAGGCAAACCAAAAGGAGCGAAGAGACATGGTCATCCAAGAAATCAGAGAAACAGAGGATGAGACCTGAGTCCTGAAAGCAGTGCAACAGATGAGCAAGGACAGTGGACAACATGGGAGAATGCACTGCAAAGATCTCTGACATAGAACGAGATATGGCACATGGCACCACTGCGATTAAGCTTCATCATCAGGTCAGTGTACTACCTCTTACCCAATGGCGCAAACCTCAAGAAGTGGGGAAAGACCACAGACACTAATTGCCCACTCTGCAACGGAGAGCAAAGCTTGACGCATGTAATATCAGCTTGCAAAGAGGCACTGGCACAAGGGTGGTACACATGGTACCACAACAAAGTCCTGAGGATATTAGCTGAGGCTGTCAACAAGGCCAGACAAGAAGCAAATAAGAGACAAATAGCCAAGTTTGCCCCAAGTTTCTTCCTCCATGCTGGGCAGGCAACCGGCAGTAAGTCCGCCACCAAATCCATCAGCCCTCCAATGGCAACAGTGCTGTAAAGAACAGATGACTGAGAAGTAGCAGTAGATTTGTCAGGCTGTCAAACGTACCCTGAAGCAATCCGAACAACCAATATGAGACCAGACACTGTTATTGTGCATTCAGCAAGCACAAAGCAGATGCTGCTGACAGTGCCGTTTGAGTCCAGGATGGATGAGCAGCATGCGTACCAAACTGCCAAGTATACAGTGACCTTGTTCTCGAACTAAGAGAAGCAGGAATAACGGCTAGAGTAACCGTTAACGGCTGTAGAAGTAGGGGCAAAGGGTATGGTGAGCACCTCGGTTTATAACCTACTTAAGTTGCTTAGAATACAAGGACGGGCGCGATCATGTACTCTGAAGGATCTGGAAGAAATTGTGGAAAAGAGCTCAGCATGGATATGGACCAAGCATAATGAACAGTGGAATGTTGCACAGTAAGTTTAAATATACCTAAAATGCAAGGAAATAAGAAACTGGAGTTGCCGGTTCAAATCCCTCCCAAGGTGGGAAAAAAAAAAATCAACAGAAGGACACTTGGGAGTCATAACCCAAGTTTGGCCCAGCCCATTGGCTTGGAGTGTCAGGAAGTCAAAGGGTCGACAAGGGTATCTTTCTCTGAAGATTTTCTGTTGCTGCTCCCCGAGTAAGAGAGTTTCCTTTTCCTATTTATTTTTTCAGGTTCAGAACAGTGATAGGCTGCAGTTCCTATTCCAGGCCATGCAACTATGAGAATTACTCTTTAAATTCCAAAATGCGACCTCAAAATACAGTAAGTGTGCACTGACTTCTCTTCTTTCCAGCACTCCAAAGCTTGCATTACTTGAGAAAATCCCTCCAAAAATGTACAAATCCCCTTCAAGTTTAAGACAATGGGGGCATGTCTCTGTCCATTCATATGGCCTGAAGAAAACACAAACGTTGATGAAAGGGATGGGAAAAGTCTGTAAAACATCTGTTGCCACAACCAATCAAACCAATGATTTAGACCTACTCTGACTGGCACAACTTGATAAACTCTGGTGGCTCTTCCAGATCATCATCAGAATCTGATGTATCATCTGCTGGGTAGGGTGGGGTGATAGTTTCCTCCATGATCAACTGTAGAACTGTGTGTTCTGATGACGTTGCTCTTGCTGCAGAAGAAATGAATGAGAATGATCAGTGTGTTGTAAGAGCATACAGTGGTTGATGACAAAACACACAAACAACACTTGTCACTTAGCCAATTGGGTACACATGGACAATTGCATCACAGGATATCAGATGCAACTAACAGTAATAAAATCAATCGATGATGGTGTATGTGCTGTACAGAAGACTGGCCATAGAGAGGGTGTGCAGGCAGCACTGTTTGTAGGTGATGAGATTACCGTAATCATACCCCCACAGTGTCTATGCCTTTATTGATTATAGTGATACATGTGCGCTATCGCGGATTGTTGTAATCACCTTTGACTGACATGATATATAAATATAACGTATTTCCATGGACAAGGGGACAAAAAACTGCAACTGCAACAGTATGTTTTTTCCTCTCTCACCAGCAAACCAGTTGTTGTATTATTTAGTATTCCTTAAAGCTTGTTTACAGGTTACTGAAAGTATTTTATTATGAGTAGAGAGGGCCTTTGGATGGGGATTTTGGAAGGATTTCCGTAGTGGACCACCATACAACATACAGGAAAAAAAATGAGATTGTGTGATTTCAAATGGCCATTTTGCTTTCTTTGTGTATCCCCCACAATAATTATACCAAGCCCCTCTTTCTTATACCAGCCACATCAAAATAATCCCTCTTTAGTGTGTTAATTGGTACGGGTCAGGAACATATTTCAAGAAGGCCTAATGGAATGATCTTTCCGGGATTTTACCTTCATTCACATTTACTGAGATACTGAGTAAAGCACTGTTGTGTAAATGAGATCTACCGTAGTTGCATCAACAAACGGTTTTTGAGATGTTGCATTTTCACAAGTTTTCAAACAGAAAACTCTATCGTATCCATGAACATATGCCTGGCCTACCTCTAAATTAAATTTCAATTAGTCTATGGCCCTAGCCTTAATCCAGATCCAAGTTATAAATAATAAGAGTTCCAGGAATTTGTTGTCGTAACCAGTCGAACACTGGTAAAGTCTTGAGACTCTCCCATAATGACTGATAGTGTTGGATTAGGAATATAAACAGACATATATAATAATAAAATATTGAAAGGTTAGGTTTAGGGAAGAAAGTGCCCCCCTGGAAGAGTAATTAGGTCCATCATCTCTAGTCTTATTGATCTAGACAAGGCTATAGACATGGATCCAAGAAGACATTCATGCTTCTTCTTATAACATGCCATCCCACTAGCTGACTAGTACTAGCTCACTCTTCTTGTACAATACTGAGTCATAGTAGATCTGGAAGTGGCTTTCCCTAACATTAACACAACAGCACCAATTTAGTTGAAATATCGATATAGTCCATGACTTGTCAATGACTAAATGAACTGTATCATTATCACTGCGGTGCTGTCCTTCGAGATAGCCCTGGAAGTCTAGAGTCTAGGGACTATGGACATGGTCCCAAGATTTGGCCACATCCTTTCATAAGCGGTCATAAGCTGAATGAGCCTTATTTAGATCTATATCCCTAATGAGGTTTCATGCCTCCTGTTACAACTCTTATATATCCCTACCCCTAATCCTATTTCCTAATTAGATCTAATGCTCATCAGGACGGGAGCATCAGTCAAGGCGAGTCCCTAGGGCTAGACTTTGTGAGTAATGTGAGTGAGAGAGTGTTGAGTCCGGAGCATCGGGTGTGAGTCTCATTCAGAACTCCACCCACATCCAGATAGACTTTTGAGCAAAATACAGTTATTAGCTTACAAATTACAAGAGGCCTGTTCTCTGTCTTCGTAGGGATCTAGACGTCTAGTCTAGTCTAGACTAGATTCACTTAACAGTCTTCGTTGACGTCGTTGTTCAGTGAAGACCCATCAGTCAGAATACGAGTCGAAAACAAATCCTGCCGCCAACATCGATACTGGCATTCGTTGTTTTTAAAATTCGACTCCCTCTACGACTTTTAAGTTGTGACTTCGGAATGAATTCAGTAAGCAATGTACACGAATTTGAGGTACTAGACGATTGCATTCTGCATTATGATAAAAGTTATTAAAAACCAATGGAGTTTTTGTGCTATTCCGTGGTGCTAGAACACCGAATATGTTCCCATTTAAGATGGTTGAAAAATTATCATTGGGATCCGATATCAGAATCAGAATCTCTTTTTATCGAACAACGTCAATCTGCTTGCGGTGTTTAGTGAAATAATGCATAAAAATAATTATCCGAACTAGACTATATTCCATGTAAAAGCCCGTAAGCTAAAAAAACGTCTAACTTCTTTAGATGGCTAAGTGATATTTAGTCTATATTCTATGCCCATGTATCTATTTTGAAGTAATATGGTGGGTAAATGGGAGAATCAACAAACTGCCTTTATCCTGAGTTAAAGGAAGTACCAGTAATATAACACCGTAATTGGAATTGTGGGAAGTTGGTTTCGACGACAACTATGTAAACTTCCTCACCCTTTGTGTTCCCCTTTTGTTTGAATGAATAGATAACGTAGACTACGTTTATCTTGTCAGAATGTCTATGGTAGTTAAAAACATGGATGATCTAGAGCACCTGGACGAGTCTGAACTTGAGGAATTATATTCATGGGTGGACAAGATTCCTCTGTCTCGCCCAAAAAGGAACATTGCCCGTGATTTTTCTGATGGAGGTAGGGTCAGGAATATTTGGTAATTTAGAAACGTGGTTTTTGCAGGTTTTTAAACTATTTATTAGAAACACACCTTCGACCACATCACGGTATTTCTAAATTGATACCAAATAACATCATGTGAAACAGGCTATGTGCTCAATGCCAGGGCAGAAGTGATATTTTTCCATACATCATTTAGACTATGGTTAGACTTTTAGTATTAATTCGGTCCATTCCAGGTTAATTTTAAATGATGAATTTATAAAGAACCTTTCACTTTCCTTTCCTGTCTTGAAAACATGGGTGTTTGAGTAAAAAAATCTCTGGCTTTTTAGACATAGGTTTGGTTTCAAATGACGTGACGTTAAATATGTGTATAAAAATCATATATTATATTGTTTAACCTATGCCCATATTGAGGGGTGCCTGTGCAAGCACTGTATCGTTATATGAATTATATAAGGGAGATGTACAGCCTTTGCACAGGCACCCCTCGATATATGAGACAGTAAGATTCTTGATTATTTTTTTTTTGGTCATCACAGAAGGTTTCCACAGCATTTGTTGCCTAAGACTCCATGACATTATTGCCCATAGGAAATCTTTCATTTTAATGCAGCCCAACCAGTGGACCAAGTCTTATTTAATCTGCTTGAAATGTGCATTTTATGAGACATAAAGATTTTTCAAATGTTCAGCTGCTTTGTATACAAAATTACGGATGGGTAAAAGTCTTGGCTCTTGCTTGATCTTATTACTGTCACAAAAGTTAATATTCACTAACACAGTTTTATGACATGATTATGGCCTTCTTTCTGATATGATTTCCAGAATTACATCACCAGTTGTCTATCTTAAGTTAAATACACCCCTCTGTATGTGTGTTGGTGGACATTGCTCAATTTTCTATTTAGACACAAACTTAACTTCATTTTAAATGAAAGTGTGTTAATTGTTAATTCTCATAATCCTGCATGAAGATACAAATTTTAAAAAAGAGCCTACATAGGAACATGCACAAATGTATCTAAAATACATGGGTGCAGTCTGGTGTCAAGCAACTGATGCTGTCACATATTACAGTGTTTGTCGCAAAGTACAGTGTTTGTAAGGGAGAAAGAAAAATGCATAATTCAGTACTTTAGTTTGCAGTTGCATAGAAATTCCAGTAGATTGTTGGCACTATTTTGTATCTTTTACAATCTCTAAGAAGGGTAGTGCCTTCCCTTATCTTTAATATGTCACCAGACACAATATCCAAGTAAAAAAAATTCATTGCTGCCACTCACAGTTAAGACACACTTGCTCAGCAGAGCTAAAATTAGATTTGCTAAGTGAATGTTTCCAATGCATGCTGAATAAAAGATTGTCCCTTAATTAAGTTCTGTCTAAAATGCTTCCACAAATTTGTGCCTATTTTGAATAGGCATGAATAAGCATGATAGATCAAAATGATATCAAATTACCTTTCCCAGTTATGATTGCGGAGTTGCTGAAGCATTTTCTGCCACACCTTGTTTCATTACACAACTACACTCCTGCTAATGCCACAAAAATGAAGCTTGATAATTGGAGACAGCTGAACAGGTACTGAGAACGGCTCCGGTATTGTTAATGCTGATATTTTGCTTTCTTGTTTTGCAATACTAGTAGTGCATGTTGTACACAGTATGCTAGTATTTCTAGAGCAATATTCTTACTTTATTATTCTAGTGAATTATTCAATTATTCACAATTATTCAATTATTCATCATTCAGCATGTATTCAGGGTAAGCAAAAAAAACACGTTGAAAATTCCTGGCCATGATCATTTGCTAACTTTGTACTTTTTTGCCATCTGTCATTGTATTTTAAAGTAAAGTCTGATCAAATGTATTGGCAGATTAGACTAATAAATGGAAGAAGTTAATGATTTATGTGGAATCATGATTGCAACAGCATGAACTACTTTGAAATAATAGCATGCTGCAAGGTCGTAGCTAAGGTTTCACCCCACCTTTTGCAAAAGTTTCTGATGAGACCAAATGGGTAAAGCTGTATTTTTATAACTGTGCCTCCGTCTCAATAGTACTTGCCATCCTTGGGCTTAGGGAACCACTTTCTTCACTCTCACGGTACTTAAGAATACTTGAGAACTTGTTGTGGAAGAGGACTGGGAGTGAAAGGATAAGAGTTATGGCCTTGTCATAGTAAATTTTTTGGCATGAATTTTTAGCATTCTCAAACAGTTTGAAGTATCTGTCTTCGTGCATGTTTATTTTTCTTGCCATATTACATTTTATGTATGTATCTTCCATGTTTTCTCCAGGTCATATGAATTGGGGGAGACCTCCTTCCCCCACCCCCTCCCCACTCCCTTGTCGTAAATTTATGGGGGGATTTGTAAATCTGTAGAGGAATTTTAGGTTTTTCTCAAGGAGTGCAAACTGTGGAGGGCAGGAAAGAGAGGTCAATGCACCTTCAATTTTTAAGGGAGATTTTGAAATCGAAGGGGTGAATCTCACACAATCACATGATCTGGAGAAAACACAGTATAGTTAGTGTAAGGTTGTCCCATTTTTCTGCTTTTTGCTTCCTTAACATCTCTGCTTGCAGCTCTGGCCCTCTTCTTTAAGCACCACAGTTTTATATACAGAAATTATTGCAGTATAAATCTCAGAGCATGCTAATCACTCAGTGTCCTTTATGGCTGTGAATACCTCAAAAAAAATGAAGAAAAAGAGAGAAATTGTTTCAAAATATAAAACTTCCTTCCTTTTCTATGCATTTAGTATTAAGATATCTGCTTTCAAATTTCCAGACCTTCAGCATATAGTGTTTCAGTCAAAATATCTCAATAAATGTGTAGGCCCTATCCCAAAGAAAAAATGTAATATCCAGATTTTCTGAACTGTAACTGACCATAAAACTTCTCTTTCAATATGGTAATTGCCATCTCTTCACTAAGAAATAATTCCGATCATCACAGCCACTCTTGCAAGAATACATTTTTCTGACTCCAAGGCATTGCTCTCTGTGCAAATAAGGAAGTTCTTACATGTGTCAGTACACTGAGTATCTAAGAATGTTTCTTTATATTTCATACATTTTAGTCAGATCTCAGGGTGGAATTTCGTCTTGGCAATCATCAAGCAGAAGCCAGCGGGCATCTTCAAGTCTTTTTTTTTTGTTTTCCACAGGTTCTGAAAACAAAAAATGTCTGAGAGTTGTAATGGGTATTAGAGATCATGATCTGAAATGTCTGACAATCATTCAGATGTTCTGTATTCCATCCAATGTTTTCCTCTCCTTGTAAAGTAATACTGAAAGTGAACAAATTACTGTTTTCAGTCCTTGTAGCAGAAGTTGTGAAACACTATCTGCCCAAAATGGTCGACATTCACAACTACACCCCAGGCAGTTCTACACCCCAGAAAATGCAAAACTGGTTTCTTATGAACAGGTGACTTTTACCATAATCACAACATTGCTTGACTGTTGAATCTAACAGTGATAGAGGTCTTTGTCCTGCACTAACCCCTGAATTTCTGCTTTCAGTATCACACTTTTATTTGCAAAGTGTATCAAGTAAAACTGTTGGAATGGGGTTATTGGTTCTCATCTCCACCTCTACGAGTGATGTGAAAATGTATACCATGTGTACTAAGCTTTATTATCACATGGGGGCATTCACCAGTCATTTTGCAATTCATATAGATAACAGTATAGCCTACAGCACATTTTCCATTAGACTATCACCTTGCAAATGGACAGATGTGATACAGAATGTCAAAAAATCTTTCACCATCACTCAACAATGCCACGTTTACCATGGATTTACAGAAAGTCAGAAATATTTATCATAAAGTTTTTATGCAGCATAAGTGAATGAATCAGTTTCAGTTAAGATTTTTCCAACATTCCACCAAGTTTTCAGAATGTTTTGCCATGCTGACGTGGCATCTTTGACTGTCAAGTGGCATATTTGATTTTCAACTTTGGGAAATTGGAGTAGCTTTAGGTTTGTGGAATTGGGTGTTGATATCAGCTCTGAGGTATTGACTAAAATAGAAGCACACCCTTCATTTTCATAGCATTGTGTCCATATCTTTTATTAACAAATGATGAAAGGATGAATTTTGAAAAAAAAGAAAGAGGAGTTGGGCTGTGTGCTCCCCTGACTATGATCTGAGTGGATTAATGGGATTTGTGAGTTGACTGGAGCCATGGGCCTTAATGCCAAAAGGCTCTTTATTAGGAGTTGGCAAAAGAAAATGATGACCCATCACCTTAAGATAAGCAGCTTCTTGTGAAGCTCTGGAGCTCTTTATCTCTTCATTATTGTCATTTACCACTTACATAAAGCTAGATGAAGATACAAAGAGAAAACAAAAAAATGGTCTTAAATAAGCCAGATAAAATTCCAAACTGTCCCATCCAGTCTATTTTCTTAAGTAAGTAGATGCAATGCTAAGCTCCTTGCATACTTGCTGCCTCCCATCTGTACTCAAGTTTACTAGACACTTGGACTTTTTAGGTGTTAGAACACCTCATCAGTGTCATCATCATATAGGATTGTTGATGTAGCCGCCTAGCGGGTACACATGGTCATGTAACTTTCCAAAAGTGATAAGCAGATTCCACTTAGTTGCGTTTCCTCTTTTTTCTGTCACAATTGTTGCTCTTTTTAAAATTTAATCAAGCACTAAAAACACTTTTCTCTCCCCCTCTTCCTTCACACATATATCTCTGCTTGCACTATATATTACTGCAGCTGCTAAGCACCACTCTGGATTAAGATGTAGTTGTATACATATAGATATTAATTATGTAGTTATTAGCATAGTACATGTAATTACGCATGTTGTGTGACTCATGTGTGAGACATGTTGAATGTGCATGGTGCAAACGTAAGTTTGTAACAGTGCACGGCATTGCATATCCGTTATTAATTGTTAGTTATTGTCACTTTCATAATGCATGTATGACTAATTTCAGTTAAATAGAAAACATTGCAAATTTAACTCTTTTTGCAATGCATGATATTGTAAGTTAAATTGTTTTAAGACATTTTAACTGACTTTCTAGATTCATTAAGTTCTGACAAAAGTTAATGCCTGACTGGAAAGATCACCTATCTGACACCTGCTCACACAGTGCCTTTTTCATGTTATTCTTCCCAAAAAATGCCACTTTACATATGAATCATTGCTAACTCACCAAATATGTAGATTAAATTCCAGAATATTAGTCAGCAGGTGTCTGCTTCAGCCTCTGATATGTTGGAGAGAAATACCAGATACTTGTGCCTTGCTGAGTTTACCTTTTTCATGCCTTATATGAAACACATACATGTACATGTATTGTCAAATGCTCTTAAGATTAGTATAATGTGACATCACTACCATTCTCAGGCTTAAATTTTAAAATTTTATCTTAAGGATTCAGAATTTAAACTGGATTAATGTGCCACTGATCTAGATAGTTGTTCGTTTTTAATAATTCCAATGCACAAATTTTGCAACTGATGCCTTATCAAATTAGCGCTTGTAAATGGATAATCTGAATGCAGTTTTATGTGATGATGCAAAGTCTCTTCCTAATATTGTGAGCTAGTGTATGAGAATGTGTTGTCGCTATCATTACAAAAGTTAACTGAAATAAGACAAAGTATCAATGATGTTAATCTTTATAAGTATCATTTTTACCGTGCTCAGTAAAAAATATTTCAGAAGACAATAGTTTCCTGTCTTCATTCCAGTTTAATGTATTGTCAAATGAATATATTTTTCATCAGGAAAGTGTTCTCCAAGCTGAACTTCCAGCTGACAGAAGATCTTATCAGGGAGTTGAGTGTAGGAAAATCAGGACTGATTGAGCGCTTCCTCATGCATTTACGGGCAAAGGTTGAGCGAGCAGTTTGGGATATGCAGCGAGATGCAGGGGAGAGAAGAGAGGTGGCCCAGCAAGTGAGCAAATCTTCTCAGAGGCTGCATGCAAACCCAAAGGGCTCCAAGAGTAACTTACCAGAGGCAGATCAAAATATAAGTGAGTTTTTCATAACACCTTGACTAGCCACATGTTAATGAGTAGTTCTAAAGTATGTCTCGGATAGAAATATGGAATTTGGAAAAGAGCTTAGGGTGTAATGATTAAATCATCGTTTTTTAGCATAACCAGCTTGCAAGTGTTTTGTGACTTTGGGCCAATCTTCAAAACTGATCGTCAATGGAAGCTCAAAAAAAAAAATCCCAGAGACATACTTTCCTTGTAATTTGTAACAGCTTATATACTAGTTCCTCACATTTTGTCTTGAAGGAATTGATACACCCCTTCTTAATTTTCGTGTGTAACCGAAACAGCACAATTATAAAAGAAATGTTTCTGTTTAAATTTTAAACTGTTTCTGTCATGTTTCTCATGACTTATGACTTCGGTATGATATCATCAGTGCACTCAAAAGATATCTTACTTGTCACTTGTTGGCAGTGTTAGGGGGGTAATTTAGATATATGGCTTAGAAATCTCGAAGACCATAGAAAGAATAAAATGAAAGTTTTTTTTTCCTCTTTTATATTATTTGAAAGGTTATGCCACAGTAAGTTCACAGATTAAACTAAATATATATATACATAATCTGTTGTCACATTTATTAATGCTGTCATTTCAAATGCATGTTACCCATATTTCCATGAATGGCTAAAAGACTTTTGCATGAACACATATTTACCATGTACTGTATTTAATGTTACACCATTTTAGCAATAATGTAAAGATTTGGTTCACATAGTACAAAAGTAACAAAAACATGCAATTCTGACGTATTTTTGACTCAGACTTTCCATGACCAGCAACTTTTGCAGAACAGTTCATCAGGACAGTTCATCATGCATTAGAGAATTGCCAGTGTGCTTTGGTAGATCAGAATATTATCAGGATGCCAACTGTAATTAGGATAATTTTCACAACTTTTTGAAGTGGCATGCAAAAAGAAGAAAGGCAGAGGGAATATTCGTCAGGTATCCTGACTTTTACACAGAAGAATTGCGGTTGGCAGGTTCATTTACAACACTAAAGGAAACCAGAAGGCAAAGCATTAGACATCGTATATCATTACCAGAGTCTTTAATTGTTTTGCATTACAACTGTTCCAAGTAACAAATTAGCAAAT
Source organism: Ellobium chinense (assembly GCA_033807755.1). NCBI lineage: Eukaryota > Metazoa > Mollusca > Gastropoda > Ellobiida > Ellobiidae > Ellobium > Ellobium chinense. The sequence continues at coordinate 4,319,540 of JAWQUT010000003.1, forward strand.
ATTTGCATTCACTATGCACAACTTAAACAGATTGATTATTTGACCAGCATAACCCACACAGTATTATTTGGCCAGTTGGACCTTCCATCCGATCATTGCCCATTTCCAGACTTGTACAGTTTGCTTTTAACCAGCAAAGATTTGTGTTTTATGTACAAACATCATATATGTTTATGGAATTGTTCAGCGGTCAAGAATTCAAATGTTTTACAGAGTTTGAAGCTGTCCGCAAAAAATTTGAACCATTTGAGGATTACAGCAGTACGGTAAACAATTCATTTAGATTAAAAACGCAGTATTAAATGAAGATTGCATATGATATACAGACTTGATCAGCCTTGTTTTTATTTATCCTCATATTCCCCACCACTATCAGAATAAGACTTATAAATCTTAAAGTGACTGCACTTTATAAATAAGATATTCTGTGAATGTAACCCTCATTCAATTCAGGTATGCCAAATCTAACGTACACCAGTATTGCCAAAGCTGAATCTAAAGCTGATGCTAAACCACAAGGTATGTGATGTGTGACACTGCTCACTAACACAATAATCATACTGACCACCTTCTATGAAATTTCTTTCAGGACAACAGACTCAAGATATTTTCTCATTTTATGCCTGTGAAAAAAATGAATACCTAATAATGGACTCATCATAAACCTACAGTATTAAAAATTCAAAGCAGCTTCACAAATCAATTGCCTAGCTGTCAGAAGCCCATTTTCAAGACTTTCTGTTCTGAGATATTGAGTAGACATGAATGTCTTTATTTTGATGTTTAGTCCATGATACATATCTTCACAAGTTTTGTTCCTTGAAATCCCCTTATCTCTGGTAAATCTGGTGTTAACCTGTTTCGAGATTACTTCTGACACTGATCAGGATCTACTAGCCTATAGACAACACTTTGAGTGATAAGAAATGAAAGTGTATTTCCTGGATCACATCAGCCTAAAGTAAACTAATTATGCAGCCATTAAATGTGCTTATCTCTTAGAAGCACTTCAAGAGGGCTTATAGTGCAGGGAAAATTTATTAAGTGGTATGATTGGATTGGGTAAAATCTTATGCAGGCCACACACTTTGTCAGCCTTAGCTCTCTTTCCAGATGAATCCATACTATGCAAATCTGCCTTGTGCGCATTATGCCATATCGTCATTGTGCATTGAAAATGGCCTAGGTTAGACTTGGGCCATTTTTTAATAAGGGTACCATGTTCTTTATGAAGCCAGAGCCTATGTTGACTTTTACAAAATTAAAATGTTCCAATATTTTCCCACCAAAATTGCAGTTGCAAAGATACACATTGACTACATTTTGCTTTGCCATGAAATGTCTCCTGCCCTTTCCTCCCCCGCCTCCTCCTTCCTTTTCTTAAAATAGTGAAAAACAGATAACTTTGGCTATTTCTGAAACACTGTGACAATATGATGTAAATCTAGCATTTTTACCTTTAGTCTTGATTGCATCAAACAGTTCTCACTTTCTTGTGTGGTTGTCTGTCTATTGAAATATATTTTTGTAAATGCTGGCAAGGTCGCATACTTTTTTTTTGTTTTTTGGTATAGTTGAAGAAGGTTGATGTTGTGGGAGAGGGTGGTGGTTTTGACCTTCACCTGAAGACTGAGGTATGAGATTTGTTTTCAAAATGCCCGCTAATCTCAAGTGTAACACATAACTTCAAAAGGGGAAAAAAGCTCAAGGCAGGTAGACTGCTGCAAATTAGTACTATAGATGCTGTTTGATGGAAGTCCACTAAATCACAACTTTTACTTACTCCCAGCAATTTGTATTCAACAGGAAACTATAACTCCATTTAATCACAATATTCCTATGCACCGTAAGAGTTGGCAATTAAGTTGTATAATTTACATCATGTCACATTCATTCCACATTTGCCCTAGTCATTTTCTTGATGATTTGTTTATATTACTATGATCTTCCACTTATCTCCTTTTTCTTATTAAAATAGTATAGACTTTTTACCCCCTATTATATCCCAAGCTTACATGCTGAACCACATCTGCCTCAATGTTTGAGCAACAGGGTTAGAGCACGCATTTTCTCAAAATCTCAAAAACTAGGCAAATGTGCAATGAGCATGATGATGAGGTATACAGACCAGATCAATCTGTAGCCAAGTGGAAAGGCATATTATAGTATTCTCCTTTATTTTTTAAGGGGGAGGAATGTGAGCCCAGTGTGATAATTATTTTTAGATGTTACATAATGTCTTAAGAAGTGTGTCACCAGGGATATTACCAAATTACTGTGAAGGATCAATTTTGAGAAGAAAGGCTGAAAAAACCCACACTAGAAAATTTCCTGTTCCTACAGGGAATTGAACCCAGGGTCTCTCAGCTTGCAAGTGCTACCACTACAACACAGGGATGCTATTTTCCCAGCAATTTAATCCTTAAATACCTACTGTCTGAATTGGTCCCTACTTTTTACATGTTCTGGTGTCCACCTGTGACCCTGACACATTTCCCAACTGCTCGCAAATTGAACGAAAGAGAGAAGGCTGGCCTAAACTATTGAGGCTAATCTATCCCTGCAAATAATTGAAGAAAACTGAAGAAAGTATGCAGTCTTTATCTTCAGCAATGCATTTCTGAATTAATGTATTCTATTCAAAATTAAGTTTGAAATCTGGATTCTTGCAGGAGTTAGGTCATTTAAGAGTGGCGATAAAATGTATTAAGAGCAAATTCACTGTTTGTAGTTTGTAATGCTTGTTTCATGTCCTGCAGTTTCTCCTGGTAGACAGAAACCAATACCTGGTCAAGGTCCTCGGGGGTAAGTAATACCTGCTGTTACATAGCACTACAACATGTCTAAAGTGGTAATCTTTAAATATTATGAAGGCAAGTATACAGTATGGATTGTTCATGGGGTATTGTTCTTTGTGATAATGCTCTCAATGATGCTGATGAAGCACAGATAAAGCTTTAATAACTGTAACATACTTTAATAGCTCTGTGATAAAGAAAGAAAACTTCCTGTAGGAGTTTTCTAATACTGTTTAGCCAGTTGCTCATAAAATTGCTTGCCAATTTGGCCAGTGATTTCCAAACCTTCAACACATGCAGTACAATTTCATGATTTTGAGTTCTAGGGTTCCAGCTCAAAAATGTGAGATTCTGAGGTATTTGAGATTATGAGGTACATTTAAAGAAGACTCAGGACAGAGCTTTGTCAAGAGATCACAGGGAATTTGAGATCAATTTGAGGTTGAGAGGTTGTGCTATACTATGTGAGCTTGTTGGACCACATTTAAGAAATGTTCAAATGAAATCAACTCTGTTGTATCTGATTTGATCGCTGGAAATGAAAAAGACGTCACATTTTTTTCTGGCCATTTTGACAAGACAGAGCTTGGTAATCTTGGTCATGCTTTCGCATGATTGTTAACATAAAATTGATATGTCTTCAGTAAGTATAATTTTGTATTGAAATTAGTAATGGTAATATCTTATATGTAGTTCTTTTCTTATTGTCTACTTACCGTTGCAATGAAAAATGGAATTAAGAGAGTTAAGGACAAAAAGGGCATTGACCATTCAGCTTTTGCTTATTGCATTTGTGTTGGGTTGGTGGAGTTGATGGGTGAAAGTCTTGGACGAGGAAAACTATTTTCCTGTAATACTAAATGAATAACACTTGCCCTTCTTCTTCTCATGGGATGAAAGGAACGCCAAGATCAAATCACTGGAGGAGACAGTGCCTCGAGCTATTTTTGAAGAGAAAGAGCAGGAGTGTCTGGCTAAGGAGGAGACAATTCAGGCAAGTGACTCCCCCTGTGTTTTCTCATTACTCTCCCTTCGTGCAGATAGGAATTTGCAGTCAGTAAGAATGATAATGCCTTCAACCGGGGAAGCTGTGATCCAATAATCAGATGTATTTTATGGAATTTCCAGTGCATGTGCATAGAGAATTGATGAAATTTATGTTAATAACAGTAACTTTTCTTTTCTCTAGTCTGTTATGTTTGTTTTCATTTCTCTTCTTACTGGTGTGCATGTATGTCAGTCATTTCTTTCACTTTATTTTAGAACAGGATGTCAGATACTTTGAAGTGCCTCAGATTTGTTATAAAAGCTTTGTTTTAAATTTCAGAGATTGTATCTTCATCATAGATATGCTACAAAATCAAGAGATGCCTTAAATTTTTTTTTTTGAAAATGCCACTAATGCAAGCCTACTGTCATAACTACAAATGAATTTGACAGGATATGAACAGAAAATCAACATCAACAAAGTAATAGATGAAAAATTAGTTGAAAAATGTTGAATGGGATTTTCTTAAATCCACATGAAATACAAAAACAAAGGCCGGAATCAAAGCTAAAAGTTTTTTTCACATCTGCTAGTGTAAGAAGAGAATATTATCTGATGCATTATTAAATTCTTAGCCCAAGATAGCAGGCCTTAAAGTTTTGATTAGCTAATTATTTACACATTAATGATAACCCTGTTAATTTTTAAATTTTGCTGTCTTTATTTCTGCAGATTCTTCAGGCAAAAGTTCGCAGACTTGAACACCTGTTACATTTGAAAGATATCCGAATAGAAGACCTCCAAAACAGATTAGAATCACAGAGACCGACAGGAAAAGCAGGACGATAAGTTTTACAGCAAGAAAAATTGGACTGCCAGTATCGTTTGTCAGTGAAGTGCGGCTATCTCATTGGAGTGCTCCCTGTAGTTGATGTTGAATTTGTATTAAATGTTGATACATATGTGGGATACAAGATTCAACCCTCACCCACATGTAAATGCATTGTAAACAGTGTGCAGAATGTTTCCACCTGATTGATAAATGCTGGTATTAACTAGTAAAGCAGTACTAACACTCAAAAGATAGTACATATTTAAAGGTCTATTGTACTGTATAGGTCATTCGTGTCTCAGGAGAGCAGTACATTGGTCTTTGTTTTGTCTTAGACTGTACCACACTGATCTGAGATGTGCAGGTGGGAATCACATCTTCACGGGTGCACATTGTACAGTTTTAGGCAAATTTCATTTCTGCATTACAGGACACAATTTGCAGTTTTGATTTGCAATACTGGCAGAGCAAGTCACTGGTTTTCTGACATGATGGTATAAGATATTTTTGAGGATTATACCTCAGCACCGTTTTTTTGTGTTTTTTTCTAAGTAACCAGCAAAGTGATAACCAGTTATCTGTCACTAATGATCTGTGCCAGTATAATGGACTTTGAATAATATTTGGTGGATAGAACCAGTACTTTTTCATTATTGTATGATGTTTTTCAGCAAAATTTTAGACTTGGCACCTGTGTATATTTGTGATCTGGGAAATAAAAATGACTGAAATAAAGAAAGAATAATCACACACATTTTAATTCCCTTGCAATATAGTGTCATAATTAGTCTGATATCCAAAGGAAGTGCAATGTCACCTTGTTCCTTTCCGATATCCAAAAATCATAAGATTATTCTCTAATCATCGTTAGAGATGAAATCTAACAGTCAGCACAAATACTCAAGGTTCACGTCATTTGTAGCAGTTTTGGATCTGTCTCTTGCAAATATTAAGTGCATCTTTCTGTATCAGTAGGGTTTGGCTTGGTCATCACCATCATGTTATATTGTTGGTTTTAAAAAGTGACAGAAAAATTCAAGTTTATTAAGACTTGCAGTATTTTTGCTTTTTTTTTTTTTTGTTGATACTGAAAGAACCTCTGAATTTGCAGCTCAGTTGAGAAAACTGGGAAAATGAGTGAAAGAATCAATTTTTTAATAATTTTCCTGACATGAGATAGGAATGCTGGAAGCAAGTGACTGGAGCATATACTCGAACATGCTTGGTATGAAATTCATGGATTTCTCTAAATGGTTGCATGTTAAACATTTTCTGATTATTTCAATGGTAGGGGAAAGAAAAGCTTCCCTTTTTCAGTCTAGCAAGATTCTACATTGCAAAGGATTGTACCATGATTATATATATACACAAGAAATCATTGGCACCTTGGAAATGTGTTGCAAAATTGCTAGTTTCATACTAATGAATTTCATGATAGACGTGTTTGAGTTTATGTTCTGTGCTCTTGTATTTACACTGCTCTTGTTGTGCTTTTGTTGACATTGTGACAGACTACAGCAGTTGACAAGCCACTACATTTTGTCAGATAAAATCTGAATTTGGGTAAAACATTACTGGGGTCACCAATGTGCATTTTATTTTTTTTTGCCAATCTTGCATTAAAACTTTTGCTCTTTTCGTTCATGCATCTATCAAGCAGTGTCATTTGTCAGATAAATACTGACTTGTTTGATAAACACTTGCCAATCACTGTTAGGTTTGCAATCCCATCATTTGTAGCATTTTTTCAGTTAGTCATGGTGATGACATACTTGTTGACAAATATTGTTAAGAACTAAGTTTGATTCTGTTGAATGGCCTAACAAATTTACCACATTACCTGGTAATAAAATATGGAATGGCAACACTTAACTCCAATTTGTTTTAACCAGTTACACTGATACAGTTGTTCTTATTTCATTTACCAAAAGGTAACATTTAGAATCCATGAAACATCTACATGACTTGCTGTTTCTTTGTACAGTTTCACATCTCCTGGAGACTTCTTGACTGCTCATATAATTCATTACAATGTGGATCAGCGGAATCTTGTAATGTTTACATATTTCAATTGAAATCTTCCCTTTTCTTACAGTCTGACTGGCCTATATCAGTCATGTAAATGTATGGGCAAATAAATGCACAACGAAGGTCTTGTAAGAAAAAAAATGGCATGCAACAATCAGATTGAAATTATATTGTTTCTGTGATGCAAGCACTTCAACTAATAAGACTTTTACTTTCGAGGAAAGGAGAATTATCATAATTTGAGTAATATTTACTCAGGTTAGTCATGCCCTCTGTCACTTTCTACCAAAACGTTTTTGGTATTACCTCAAACAGTTAGATAGGGGTATATGGAGGCTGTACAGCTTGATATCACTCCTAGTATGGCGTTGGAGTGTAAGAGCCATCTGCCTCAATGCAAAAATGATGTGGCTGTCACATTCATTGTACGAAATATCATAGAGGACGAAGTAACTGTTTGCATCTGAGATGAGTGTCACATCCTTGGTATAGCATAAAGGAAAACTGCCCTTGCACTCCTAAGCCATACCAATGACCCTATTACTTTTATTAAATTTAAAATTTGGTAAAGTCTGTGATATATGTGTCACATGAGTAATTAATTTTGAAAGTATTGTATAGTTCAGTCATTCCATCCAGTTTTAGACACACATTTTCTTTATTTGCTTTGCAGTGGTGGTGAAGTATCTGTTGTGATATGATTTTTTTTCTCTAACAAAAAAAAACCAGATCATTTACTGAAATGGTACTGACTGTGATTAATATAGCTTTATTAGTGGTGACAGATTACAAAAAATCACATAAAGGAATTAACTTTACAATACATTCTATCTAGATTGTTATTTATTTACAAGTTTATTATATTCTTTTGCAGTGTTTTGATATAATTATATTTGTCATCTCATATTTGTTTGTTACATACTTATTATTTATTGAAATGATACTGACTTAATATTACAGCAAATCAGAATAACCCCTTAAACCTATAAGACCAACTAGCCTTAAAAGTGTATACCCCAAGAGACAGAAAGATTGACCTGACACACTCTTATTTGTTCCTTTAGTCAGTACATACTTTGCCAGGGAGCTGAATGGAATAGGAATGTACATGAAATATGGGAGGGAACAGGAGATTCACAGCAGTAAGAAATTATGTTCAAAGTTCTATTTCATTACAACCGTCCAGAGTGTCTTTTCTTTTTTTCCCATTTTATTCATTTTGCAGAAGTGTAGTACTTAACACATGATTCTGTTATAAAGTAGAAGATTGAAAAGGACGGATTTAAACTTAGACATTCTCAGTCTTGACAGAATGCAAAGGTCTTGAATTTAGTTACAAAATGTGTCCTTTCGTTCATTAAGACAGTCCTGCATTCAGCAAGCAGATATATTTTTTTTGAATGAGCATTAAACCTGCATTCCTTCTTAAAGTTATGCCTGCACCCTGATCATTTGTTAGTTGTGTGCATTTTGTTAACAAAAAATAACACAGATCGTTATAAATCATCAGCAGGGAATATCAAATGTACAGACAGTCATAATGTATTTGCCATTCCTTTCTACATTTATGATTGAACATTAATGATGATGATACTTGTTGACATTTGATTAATATTTTCCTTTGATTTATTCAAGTCTCACTGCTCTGTTCTCACAAAACTTACTGCAAAGCTCAGTTTTTGAGATTTAGCAGGAAAATAAAGCTCTCCGCATCACTTCATTCTCTGTGTGCATGTAGTCTGTAAATTCCATTAATTTATATTACATGAATATTGATTAAAAGTGGGAATCACTTGATATATTGATAGTCATTACAGCAAATAAACTGTTTATCAATATCATTTATTGTGTTTGTCCTAAATTATCTAAGTATGCTTGATGACAGCACACATATAACTGACTTTATGGATGTCCACATGAATGAATGCTTTATGAGTATGATAATTTAATCCTGTTGTGGGATGTGGTATGCAGCTCATGCTCAACTTGCTTTGAAAGTTACAGTGCTTCATGCCTTGCTAAACTTAGCAACAACAAAGACCTTACTAGGCAGGGTGGAGTTTCGATTGTTTTGGTGTTTTTTTTGCAGTGAGAATAGTTATGTAGAAGTAACAGTGAAATGACCCAAAAACATTTGTGTCTATTAATTATGGCCTGATTTAGCAAGCCCAATGATTGAAGTAAGTGAAGGAGAGGTGAGAGGCCTAGTTAGCTGTTCGCATTTCAAGCATTGACAGCCCCCTTATTATATTATCATTAACTTAATATTATTAAGACTGGATTGGCTTTAAACTTGGAGCCCAAGCGGAAATGAGTTTCGGTTTTTATTTCTTTTCACAAGTCTGTATATATCTATATCTTTGCCCTTGTGTAAATAATGAGTCTGCCCATCTGTCGTAAATACTATTTCCAATTCTTGATCATATTTACATCCCCCTCTCCATTTCTCTGCTATATTGTATCTATCTACCAATGTTTCAGTTAATCGTAATACTCAGTGACCACGATAGTAGAGAGGTCTCATTTTCAAATTCGAATCTCAAATGGACTGTTATGGCTAAGATAAACATGCCCACCCCTGTCATAGCAGTCCATAAGGGATCCGAACTTTAAAAATGTCTCCAATAACAAACAACCCTAGCATCTGTACACCAAAAAATTAATGGAACGGATAAATACCTTTTCTTTCATAACAAACCAATCACAACAATGTTAAACAAAACAAACTTTAAGAAAAGTCCGGATTTCAACTTAATCCTGTGAAGGTGTGCATTATAATTTGTGGTTATCTCCCTTGATTCTGTAGATTTGGTTTGCCTCAAACAAAGACAGTATCAACGACAGCAATAACAAATCCAGAGCCGTGATCGGGCATGATCAGATTTGTGGGCTTTGCATCTTCAGTTACATGTTAAAAGCAACAACACTACCAGCGACACAACATTCTTACATGAAAAGACGTCAACAAATCGCTTAGTTAGGAACGACACGGAACAGCTGATGTGGAAACGTCGATGGATTTCCGCTTGAAAACAAAAAGTGGCAATTACTAGATAAAGACATCTAGCAAAACAGATGGTAATTAGCCAAACTAACATCATTCTGGCTGAAACACAAACTGGGACATAATCTAATTACAAGGAATCATGAATGATTGCAGAGTGTGTGCTAAAGGTTGGTTGGAATCTCAAAACGTGGTTTTGGTCTTTTATCAACGCTTCTTTTTTTAAATTTTTCTTCTTTTTTTTTTTATTGCAGGAGCACCCTTCTTGACTACATTCAAAACATACTTTCTGTAGTCTCCGTGCACACATACGCATACATCTATAAATCAACACGAAATAAAGTCAGGAGTATTTAGTACTATTTTACCTAACTTCACCTTAGTGGTTTCCAGTGCGCGTCTTGTTGGTGAAGTTTCTATTGGGTCAAGTGCATTTTTATACATTTGAACATCCTACTTTTTCCCCTTAAGCACGAAGAAATCAACACCAGAGGTCCGATGCATAGCCTAATTCATCCCGACGTAAATACAGGTCATCAATTTGCCATTGAAGTGGTGTTTCTCCGTGCAGATGAACAAGTCAGTCGTGATTTGGAATGATGCATTTCGCACAGAAGTTTAGCTACAGTGTTGGAAGCTAAAAGCTCAGTAATACTCCTTAAGTGGATACAGCAATCGCAATAAACAGCTTTGGTTCCATGCCAACCGATGCGTGCGCTAATTCGGTTGAATTCATCGGTGCCTGGAGTCCATTTCTCGGTATTCAATCCGAAAACGACGATCGTGGCAGCGCACGGCGCGGTGAACATTCAGATGTGTCCGACTCGGAAATAAAACTCGATTCGGTTAACCGGTTTATGGGGTGATTCGAGGGCAAGATACAGTTCCGAATATCGCCTGATTAGACGCACACACCGCGGTTTGATGACTTACGGCTCACTTTCAATTGAACACTTTTCCTGCTGGAGAAGGAGCACCGCTTAATGCGGCACCATTAGGGTGGATGTATGGATTCTCTCCTTGATCCCGATCAAAGGTGCCAAGAGGGGATGTTGCCCTTTCCCTCCCCTTAACATTTAGTAGTTGGAAAGAAAACGTTTGCTGTCTAACATTCGCTCGTTGATAACTCAAAGTAAGCCGATAGAGGACAAAATGTCCCTAAACTCTCTGTCACCCCAATTCAGCAAGAGCAGCAAATCTTCATACCTTATTCTCAGCCCTCTTCCTTCGTCCGCCATCCCATAAAAATATCGTTGAATATCGAGAAAAGTTAATCAAAGCTTCAGACGAGATACAAAGCGGCTGGTGCGTGAAGGGTGCTATGTTCTACATACTAGCGAATTTTCACTTCAGTCTCGTCCCTGTGAATATCCTCCCCCCCCCCTCTCCCCCCGTTTGCAAGGGACA
>JAWQUT010000003.1:4333775-4350076 GCA_033807755.1 Ellobium chinense
GTTTTAGTTTTTCTTACAAATAAAGACATCTTTAAAGACCGTTTTCTTTTTTAAATTTTTATCGTAACGTATTCTGACACACAAACGAGATTCAGTTTATTCAAAACTGCTGTATAGTTGTTCCTTGATCTTCAAACTGAATGCTCTTGCGGGTATCTCAGCTACTGGCTGCTTAATTTTGTTACCAGCGGTGTAGAGAAAAAATGGCATAGTCTATGTCTTCTTTGAAAGGAAGTTCTCTAGAACGGACGTGGAGCCCTCTCTGGATGGGCGATGTGACTGCCGAGTAAGAACCAGGGACTTGTTTACTTGTATTGCTCTGGAGCTTAAGAGATTTTCGGAGCTATATGTACTGGCACTTAGCTAATGGTTTTCTGGCAACATAGCACGTATTTTGTTCACACTGACAGTGAATGGAGCATTGCAGGAAATGATGGGCGAAGTTTGATGAGCACTACCAAAGAGGGGGAAAAAAATGGAACAGTGGCGAGTTTCGGGAGCGAGGAATACAGCACGACTGCAGTGAGACGATACAAAAGAAACCCATCTTTGGGTACAACGCAACCTTCATTGATATTCGTTTCTCTGACTCGTCTTTCATCCCTGCCCAGGGATTCCATTCATATCCAGCCAAGGACTGAACTTTCTGAAGGAGGTCAAGGCTTTTCACTTTCATTTCTTGATTAATGCTTTGCTGGTCTTAGTTTTGAGTGTTCTCTTCTCCCTGGGATGAGATCCTCTTCTTCAGGCATGACTGTACACTTCGTAATTGACTCTTGCCCTTAATTAGATCAAACAGCAGTCTGCATTTTCGAAATGCATAGATCTCTTACAAAATCCCAAAATGGCTCAAATCAAATGGCGTGAAATTTAATGTGAAATCCCGCCAAAACAAAATATTCCCGAAAGAATATTACGAAAAACATAATAGATATGAATTTAGATAACCGATACAATGCGTGCGCACATCTTAACGGCGCATGACGTATAGTGATCACATGGACAACTGGCGTTAACAATAAAAAAGCAAATACGAGGTCCATCCCAATAATAAGTTTCCCTTCCTTATAAACTTAAGACGGCTTGTGACAGGCTGATGAAACTTGGCACATTTGTACACTGAGTCTTTAGGAAATTCCCTGTAAAATTTTGTGCACCAGTGCTGAACGGATCTGAAATGAGCTTCCTTTTCCTGTTGACAGTTAGATCACAATGGCCGGCATGATGAATGCTCAGAAAATGAAGGAATCATTCTCGAGATATGACATTCGGGTAATCATAAAATTGTCAATTCTTCAGGGTAAGTCAGCCCCTGAAATACACACAGATCTTTTGACTGCTCTAGGAGACCATGCTCCTTCCATTCAAACTATTAGAAAATGTATGAGAGCCATTTCAGAAGGGCGCGTGGACATGGATGATGAAAGCCGGACTGGGCAGCCTCTCACAGCATGTGGAGATGCAGGAATCTCCGCTGTTGAGCAATCTTTAGCTGAAGACAGGCGAAAATCATGTAAAGAGATTGCTGATGAAGTGCCCATTTCAAAGTCTTTAGTTTACCGGGTTCTTACGGAAAAAAGCTTGATAAGAGGAAATGTTCTCAAAATGGGTTCCCCTTTTGTTGACGCCAGACCAAAAAAGAGTCCAGGGTGAGATTCTCAAGACAATTCAGGGTGAGATTCTCAAGACAATTCATCCATAGATTTCAAAGAGAGCCCAACAAGTTTTTAGATCGAACTGTCACAAGCGATGAAACATGGATTTATTCGTGGGGTCCAGAAACAAAAAAAAACCAGTCTGCTGAGTGGAGAAACAGTGATGAACCTCGCCCAGAGAAAGCACGTCGAAAGCAGGGGTCTCTGAAGGTCATGCGCATGTTCTTTTTCGACACATCCGGGCCAGTTCCTGTCGGCACCACTGTCAATGCCCAATATTACAAAATGGTTCTGCAAGATAAACTGAGACCAGTCATCAGAAAAAAGCGACCTGGGCTCCTGCAATCTGGAGTCATCTTCCATCATGACAATGCACCTGTGCACACTGCCAGGATGGACACCGAGCTGCTGGACCAATACGGGTGGGAAGTTTTGGAGCATCCGCGCTATTCTCCAGATCAGGCCCCATGTGACTTTTGGCTCTTCCCAAAAATGAAAGAGCACATTCGGGGCCAAAGATTTGAGTCAGAAGAAGACATTATTTTTGCGACACAAGCAGCCATCAGACAGCTGGACAAAGTCTCTTACGTCACTGCATTTGACGGCTGGTTTGACAATGGCGGTTGCTACGTTGAATCGATCATAAAATGAAGGTATGCTATGCCAAGTTTTATTGTTCTTGATCTTTGTTTCTGAGTTCTTGAGGAGGGAAACTTATTTTTGTGATGGACCTCGTATATATACAGTCAACTCCGCTTAATCGGCCTCCGCTTAATCGACTTTTCCGCTTAATCGCCTTTTCTGCTTAATCGCCTCGTTTCCCAGGGAACCGAATTTTTTCTCTATAATAGTCACTGGATAATTGCCTCTCATTCCGGATAACCGACCACTCTTAGCGCCCATGAATTCAAAGATCAGCGGTTGAAGGGTTACAGTTGAAAAATAATGTACGCAGACGGTTTAACTACGCGACGGATGTCAGACCGGTTGATTGAGTGACAGCTGCCACCCCGAAATAGGTGTGATAAGCCTTTCCTCCCCACCTCCCCCTCCCCTTGTCCCCCTTGTCCCCCTTCGTCCCACGCTACGCATCACCGCCTTCGGCCGTCCGATAACGCTGATGCGCCGAAAGCCGTATAGTCTCCTCCTCCCAAGCCTTGATTGCGCATGTCTGTGGATTTCGGTTAGATCAGAGAACGTGTCATGTGGATCTATCCCGACCATGCCATCCTACTCCTTATTGTCTGCTGGGCTACTGCGAGGTGGACAGTGGCCAATGAGAGGGACCGCGGAGATCAAACATTTTGTGCGCTACAACACCGTCAAACTCGAGTTTGTCCTGACTCTGGTGACGAGAAGGTGTCAATGCACGATATCAAACCACGACATCAAAGAAATTTAACTTCATTACCAAAAATAGTATGGCCGAAATTACCTTCTCCGCTTAATTGCGTCTCCGCTTAATCGCCCCCTTTTTCCGTGATCCCGAGGAAGTATGATTAAGCGGAGTCGACTATGATAGTGCTGGATGCTTTTTAAGCGTGGATTATGAAAAGGAGGTGGGGAGGAGGCTGAGGGCACTATTTGTGTTTGTTCGAAAGTTAGCTAGTTAGCTAGCTGTTGATCTGTTNAGTTTTATTTGGGAGTGGGGAGGGGAAGTGGGGGTAGGGGATGATGTGTGAGGAGAAAATGGCCTAAACGTGCATCGTGCTCTGATATGGTACCCGAACGCGTGAAGCTCTCTAGCAAATTCAGTGAAAGTTGATGACATGCAAGTGAAGTTGTCACTTCCCAATGCTTTGATGCACTCGCTGTGACTTTAAGTGGTGCACCGAATTAACCAGCCCTGTATACTCACCGGAAGTCGAAGACACGCAAGAGAAGTATTAATTTTCCAAAGCTTTGATGCATTCGCTGTGACCGAAGCTGTGCAACAAGTCAATCAGCTCCGCATATTCGCCAGAAGTCGAAGATACACGAGGGAAGTAATCATTTTCAGAGGATCAATCTTCGACACACTTGGTCTATAGATTTTTGCACCCATCTAAAGCGCAGATAACAATACTGGGACCATTCTTTCTCCATCAACATAAGTACACTTGCGCCTTTCTATTCCCCAAGATACCGCCAGCAGATAATAAATCGCGTGCAACTAAAGCGAGAGAGACTGAGGAAATTGTTCCTCTGTTCAATCAAAGACCCTCTCTCTCTTAGAATACAATTACGAAATCATAAGGTTCGCTCATGGTGGTCCGTGCCCTAAACCAAAGCTAGTGGTATGTATTGATTATTATTTTATTAGATGGGAGGGGCCCCATGATCCGACGTTAGGGTAATGAATAGGCCTACTGTGCCCAACACCAAAAATATCGTTTTCGATATTATGAAAATTTCATTACTACTGTCGCCACTGGGGAGTTAGTCAGTTATAAAGTCAAGTTAGATTGGGGAAGGGGAAATAAAGAAAGAAAAGAAATGAGGAAGCAAAATGGAGGATGTACTGTGACTCTTCACCCATAATAAATGTATCGTATAGGCCTATAGGACTGTTCACAGAATTCAAATGGAGACGGGTGAGGGGAAAGGATGTTAAGGCAATTGTCTCCCTTCTGACTGAGTTAAGATTCTGCGGGGTGGGTTGAGGGGAAAGGTGTGATGGTGGTGGTTTGTGGTGGGGGTGGGAATTCAGTATAAGATAGGGGGCAAGAAAGAGACAAGAGCGAGAGCAGACCATAGAGGTATACAGCTTCCATCCTTGCTCGATGTGGACGATGGATCTACGCGCATTTATGCCCTGGATACTTTCAACAGGTTGAATTCGTGTGACATCATATCAGGTCTTCCCCGTATATGTCTTCTGTACTGATATAGTCCTCGGAAAAAAAAAAGTAAATGACGTCATCAAAATTTGCTTGTTTTTTTTCTCTACCTACTCCCGAGAAAAACAATATTGATGGGAATCCTGACTCAACGTATGAGCGAAGTATTTGCACAGCAAAGTTAGTCTGACACATCGAGTATCGACTTGACTTGTAGGGCAAGTACTTTAAGCATCCTTCATCACGTACAGTAGTCCTGGTTAAGGACTAAAACATCGAAACACAATGCCATCCTCCTACACTCTCAGTTTCATTACTCACACCACCGCATCCCTCCTTTTCACCCCTCCTCCGTTCCGCCACTTCATTCTGAGAGATAAAATTAGAATAGAAGAGAGAAAGAGTGAATGCGTATAAGAGACAACGAGTGGGGGAGGGGAGGGGGATGGACAAAGTAAATGCCTGTGCTGTAGCTAATGATTCTGACCTTTGATTGTAGACGATTCGGCTTTGAATATCATTGAGGGGCTGTAACAGATGCCTCTAACAGATCTCTGGCACGGAAAAAGAAACAGGGAAGGTTAATCTGCCGCGGATCAGATGGCGTGACCTCGCATGATGTACATACAATATCATGCACGATTTAGAGAGGCTACAAAGCTGCTGTGAAGGCGTGTGATTAATTTAGATGGAGAGAACTGCTGTTCGTTGCAAAATGAGATTGAAAATATTGTATTTTATCCACAGATGACAGGCAACGGCTTCATGCTGCCTGCAGATCAACACTCCCCCATAGATAAGAGGATGGATCAGATCGTTGGATAATTGTTAAACTTTCGCGCCATCTTGATAAACCCGCCTGTAATTTTCACACTAGTGAGTTTGACTGAATTGAAGCAACAGCAAAAAAAAAAGCCACAACTGCAAAGGGAAAAGTGACCAGGAAGAAAATATGAGTATCACGTTATGTTATATTTATCTTAACAGAACTTTCCCATCCTCAATCATTCGTATTCACAAAAATGTTCAAATCTAGGGTGGGATCCGTGGAAATATGGCTCTAGGAAACGTTTAAGATAAAAAATCTCTTATGATTTTTTTTTTGACAAGTTTCGAAATAGCATGGTTTAGCATGGCCTGTTTAGACACATTATCAATTTAGCATGTATATACATATGTTTGAATGCCTCTATGTTATTACATGATTTCATAATCTGAGTTAAAAATAAATCGAAACAAATAGGACGCTATTTGATTCGTCATGTTGGGTGTCTCACAGGGAAGCATTTCCGGCGAGTAAAATTAATAAATGCTGGAAAGAAGGTGCAGAATCTCATGGTGTGCACCTTTCCTTTGTTCTCTCAATTTTTATTATTATTTTTTTTTTTTGCATTGCAAGGTTCCTGCCAAAGCATGCATTCCGTACGGGATACATGCACACTGTTTTCTCAGTGGATGTCAGAATAATGCCTAAGGCCAGCCTGAAGGCAACTTTGTACAATGCAAAATGAATTACTGACTTGTTTGTTTCCGAAAGCTTTATGTTGATTGATTTATTCACACTGAGTGGGTAGAGAGAAGATCAATGATGTACCACGAGTCGCCACATCTCTCAGCTCATTAGTATTAAACAGGGTTTCTTCAGGAGTTAAATGCCTCCTTCCTTTCCTCCACTCTCTTCTTCTAGACAAGGATCTCCTTGTGTTGGCACGCGAAAACATATATGTGTGTATTCAATGTAATACTGTTCAGTGTTCGCGAAAAGGCAGGCTTGTTGACTTTTAAAAATTGGAACCATTCCTTCTTTTACATAATGTGCTTTAATGTTCTTCAACATGGGCAAGGCTGGCTTTCAACTTCGTTTGTGCTTGTCTATTTTCCGCAGAATCTTCATAATATCTAGGTTTGTAGTAAAGTTGTAGCTTATTTGGAATCCTAGTCACACACAGAAAATGAGAACCGCAAGAAGTGATGCTTTGATATTCAGATTTCATGAGATCGCGTAAGAGGCCTTTTCATACCTCAGCAGAAGCGCGAAGCAGGAATGAGTCACCAGATTCTGCACTTTTAACCCATTTTACAAACGTCTACCAAAAGTTCGATCCCATTGTCTCTTCCCATTTACCATCTCGTCTTATTCAGATGGTACAGTAATGAGGTAAGGGGAGAATAGAAGAATAGCATCGAAGGCGAGAGGAAGAAAGAGAGAAAGAGGGTAAGAGAGAGACAAGACAATATTATTGACACTTTGATAGCTAAGTCATCTTCTTGTTCTACTGCAAAACAAATGTGCAGACAAAACTAATAGAGGCTAAGCACTAAAATCGGACCTAGTGTCTTCTGTATCTGCATAGCTACAGTTGCGTCAGCTCGCCATCAAATGCGCAGTTTGAGCCTCCAGGGGACAAGACGCTTCTTCCGTACCGGTGTACTTAGACACCAAGAAAAATCACCGCTGTCTAGCTTGTCCCCGTCCGTTGTAGTCCTGGCTATTCGGACAAAATTGGTCACAGCGCTGAAAGGATAATAGGAAATGGATGATACAAGTGACCCCCCAGCCCGGACAATCGGAAATGGATGACACAAGAAGCGTCTCGAGGCACCAGACGCCGTTGAGGGCGCGTTTCCCCTTACTCACTTAGAGGCAAGAATCAACCCTCCTATTTGTAAGACGGCAGTCGGATCGCCGTGGCAATTTGGCTGGCTACAAACAATTTACAGGCAATCTTCGGCAATTGGCTATCTCGCCACGTCAGGCCAACGCCCGCGGCTAGAGAAACCGTCAGTACTGGGTCTCACCCAGAGCTTCTTCCGTTGTGTTCATTAGCGGGCCATAATCCAATTCTTCCCCCGGCCCGATAAGAATCATTGTCCGGGCACATAGTCAAATTTTCATTTTACATAGAAAATCTGGGCGAAATGAAAGTTGTGTTTGGAGAAGTGAGAGCAGCGGTGCTCTTCCCCTGAAAAAAAAGATGAGATGGGATTTTTCGAATCTGTTTCGAGTGCCTCGGAAGGAATAAGAGCCTCAAGGACAAATGTAAATTCTGTGCCAGGACGAAACTTTAGACTGCGAAAAAAAACTTTACTGTGGACTGAAAGAAGCTCGGGCTTCAACTAAAACATTCCTTAAATTTACTCTGCAATGTTCTACTACTCGGTCTTTTAACTTTTACGGCTGCAGCGTGAGTCAAAGTTTTTTTGTTTTGTTTTTAAGAGTCAAGTTCGTCCGTTTATATTGTCTTATTTTCAAGCTTTATTCGCGTGCGAGAGCACTCAAGTATTCCCACGGCTGTGCTCAGCGGACATTTGGCCGAGCGGTCAATGGCCAACGGATCATAAGCTGATTTTATACTTCATTACACTAGACGTTCGAGATCATAAGGTCTTATACGTCTTATACGTTGAGTGTGTGTGTTAATATTGTTTTTTTTAATTCCTCTTTCTTTCTTATTGACTCAAGACAAAATATCGGGCACCAGCAGAGGACTAACAGGGTGCTTTGAATACTAATGATGTAAGATGTCCCGCATCGTTCATTATGTCAGTCCTTCTCTCTCTCTCTCTCTCTCTCTCTCTCTCTCTCTCTCTCTCCTCTCTCTCTCTCTCTCTCTCTCTCTCTCTCTCTCTCTCTCGTGCATTATTGTCACAGTCTGTTCTTGCAAAATGTATCATATTCGTATAATCTTAATGTTATTTGAAAACTGCGCAGTCTTCAGTGACTTAATCTTCCCATTTTGTGAAATTTGTCTGAGTCAGAAATCGTCAATTAGTCACGTAACCCGCAAGTGAAATTTTTTTACCCATCCACGTGAATGATAATCTCATTCTTGTACATCGGGTGCTTTCAATAATGAGGGTCTATCGTCCCTTGGCCTAACGTCCGATTTGCCAAGTGTCCGTACGCCCAAATGTTCGCTCTACCAAATGTCCATTTCGCCAAGTCTCCGCTGGGCACTCTTACAATGAAATTATTATGTCAGTCATTGTCATTGTCAGTCATAGCCGGAACTCAGGAGATGGGTAAAGGTGTTATTTGAAAGCCCAACAAAGCAGAGCCTTCTCTTTCCAAATCCCTTTTACCAACGCCACTGGTAGATCTAGGTCTTCATAACTTACATGTCGATAGAAAGTCCAGGGAACTTAAGAATCAGCGAGAAGATATCAACAATGTTTATAGTGTAGTTTATGTATGTTGATAAACCAGTACTCTGCGCATGTCTTTACCAAAGTGTCCCTCTGTCAATACAAGTGTCATTTCCGTGCTCTGTACCTTGTCACGCCTTTTCCCGGCTGTCCATCCAAGCAGATTTAACTTGTAACTGTGGAAATGATTCTCCAAGTTGATTTCTATAGCTGGAATGTCAAACCTCCTGGGTACACTATGGAGGGCAGTTTGCCACGAGAGGCTCTCCCGGGGCAGGAAGTTTGTGTCACTTTGGCAATATGGGTTCGTTTTGTGACTGTTTTCATTGAACAGCCTATCGTGCTTTCAGCAGCTCAGAACTTTGGCGACGTTGAAAGTCTGGGGTAGTTTGCCGAGTGGTCCTTTTGCAGCCCCGACTGTCAATACTGAGTCCTCTGTGAAGGGCACTTTGCAGGGCGAATCGGCCGTCAGCTAATTTGAACCAAGACATCCCGAGAGTCTGCTTGGCGATCGTGGTGTGCGTCCAGAAAATTAACGTTTTTCCCCTCTGCTGTAAGCTTGTTGGGTGCGCAAAAAATCGACAGGGTAGAGCAATATCTTCGTCTAGCTACTACACGTTGTTTAACTTTAATCACGCCTACCCCAGTGGCAGCGAGTGGACTCTGAAGCCAAAATGAAAAAAAGAAAAAAAGAATCGTGTAAGCTTCGCCAGCGGCTTAGAAATGAAGTATCGATATCTGTGGAATATCGGTAGCACAAATTGTGAAATCGTTTCTTTCTTGTGATATTCATTCTAATTTGTTGAATGCTGGTTTTAAGCTGATGTCCTAGTATGTTATGCCTCAGATCTTTCTTTTGCTTGCTTGTTTGTTTGTTTGTTTGTTTCAGTCAGTTCTACCGTGCCCATTCTCCCACCTCTTCTTTAATTCCAAGCGGACTTGCGTAGGCGACCATGGACGTCCACTTCCTACAGTCCACCTTTACATTTCACCATTGCTTTGTGCCCCTATCCAGCTTGCCACTCCGTCCAGAATTACCTTCTTCCTCTGTTTTCCGCGGCTTCGTTTACCGTGTAGTTTTGTCTAGTTTTTAAATGTTTGTTGGAATTTTTGTCTTCTTGCGAGTGGCGTTGTTATGTCTCTATCTTGGCTCAATAATTAACATGCATACTGCCGTTTATTCTTGCCACCTCCACCTCCCAGACAAGACCGTTGATAAATAGTCCCACTCACAAATTTGAAGCCGTAAATGACGACCACCATTTTGCCAAGCTCCCACTTCCTGTGTACCGCGAAGATTCCTAAGTAACGTCTACAAATTCCGTTCACTTATCTGCCTCGGCTATCGTGCAAGAGCAAATAACGTAGGCCTACCCCTGGCAGAGCTGTAGATATTTAAATTTCTTTCCATTTGCAGTAAGTAAATACGAAATTTATGAACTAGGCTATATGGGAGAAGAATGAAGTGCAGACTAAGGCAACTTTACATTTTACCTGGCCACTGCTGGGTAATTTTGGTTGTTGTGTGGGAAGGGGTAGGGAGAAAGGGAAGGAGAAAACAAGGCTATTCATGTTTAATCGGCCGTCAACATTTGGCAGTACGACTTATTATATTCTGAGGCACGACGCACCGGGACACCAGCATTAACCTCGGCATGTTAAAATGCTTACTACAGACAGAAATCGATATCATATTTTGTGTTAATGGCGTGCAATAAATATCGATACTTCGTTTCTAAGCCGTTGTCAAAGCTTACATGATAATTTGACAAGATTTCCCCAAGAATTCCCCATTCTTATCATCATCCCCAAAAAATTACAACAGCATGAGAATCTTTTGAGTGCATTCTCAAAATCCCATTTGGTGTTGACAAGACATTGGGTCAACCTGTTCTTTCTCTACTCAGAACCAGTCCATTAATTTGATATCTCTCTCCGGCTCTCTTTCTCTGTCTATCTCTGTCTGTGTGTGTGTCTCTCTCTCTCTTCCTGTCTCTAGTTTTTCTTAATATTTCTCCCTGTCTCGATGTCGTGATCTTGTAGGTTGACAGATCTACGTGTTAAACCCAGGACATCTCTGCCTCTGACAAAAGAATTGGCTACAAACAGCCAGCCATTACTTGGGTAGTGATGCCAAAAAAAACCCCAAAAAACTTTCCAGATCATTTTCTTGCCTCCGTTTAAATTAAACAGCTCTCTCTTTACTTCACTTTTATTCATTTTTGGACATGAAGAAAATGACAAGGATGGGGGCTTTCCATCCATCCATCCACCCATCCATCCATCCATCCAGCCAGCCAGCCAGCCAGCCAGCCAGCCAGACATCCATTCCTTGGTCCATTTGTCTGTTTAACGATCTCTCGTGCTAATATCTTACCTGCATAGCTTCCCATCTCCTGCCCACCTTCACCCACTTACTCATCTGTCTGTCTGTCTGTCTGTCTGTCTGTCTGTCTGTCTGTCTGTCTGTCTGTCTCTCTGTCTGTCTGTCTGTCTGTCAAACTGAAATAGCGCTTGTTACGCAAAGCCACTCTTAAAACTATAGGAACGGTCATTATTTTGACATTGATAACGATGAACACGATGATATTGATAAACAGTTGTGTAACATGGCTGCGACAGGAATTAACCTTTTCAGTCAGTACATTATCTATTGCGTTGTTTTGCAAATGTACGCCGATGAAAAGGGTTAACTTTTTTCTAGTATAGAATAAAAGGGACATGCAAAGATCGATGTAGGTAACTTTGATTGTGAGTTTGCGTCCAGCTGGCATCGGTTTTCATATGTTTGTAGGGAGACAGGAATTCTGGCTGGTCAACTTCAGTAACAATAGGCACGCAAGAATGCAATTTAAAAAAAAACAAAACTGAGACAGCCTAGCATCATTCTGAGAGCTGAAATTTCTAAAAAGAAAGGTGAAGAATGTGTTGATTCTCTCGATTCTGGTCCCATTCTAATTGTTCAGTTGAGGTAGCATCAGTAAAATTTAATTTCTGCAGATATGAGGATCATCGCGTCACCTGATACTAGTTCAACTGACCAAGCAGGGTGGAACCAGGACAGAGAGAATCAGCACATTCTTTGTTTATTTTGGGTATATTTCAGCTTCAAAATGGCCCAAAATGAAACTGTTTTTTTTCTTTCTTTTATTCTTGTAGGCCTATATCTATTGTTACTCAGGTTTGCGCAGAAGAAACCGTGTGTGTGTGTCGTTTGATACGGAGACAGACGTTTAATGGACGCAAGTTGACACAAAGTTACCCGCACCATTCTCTGCATGTCTCGCTTGTCCTAAATTAGAGTTAACCCTTTTCATCAGCGCACACTTGCAAAGCAACATAATAGATACTGCACTGACTGAAAAGATGAACTCCTACTATAACTCAGTAACGATAGAGGGTTTCTTAAATATATACGGCACGTTATCCCTCACGCCCAGGAGCCAAATTGTAAAAGTCTTTTCGAGCTATTTATTAATAAAAATTTCTCCTCGAACCACATGAATTTTCCGAGAAGGCCAAGGCTAGTCTGCAGGGCTGGTACCATCACTGTGCTCAAATTATATACTGTTAAAAGTGGGAGTCCTTCATTAAAAATTTTTCACAATTTTAAATTAGATGAAAAGGGCTTTAAAATTTGGCCTTCTTTTGCAGATCAAAGGCCCACAAAAATGAAGTCTGCTGAAGCCACTGGGAAGCACTGCCTGCAACAATCATTTTTTAACAAATTCAAGACTGACTTTCACCACTTTTGCGGTGTAGTTTCATGTTATACCAATATTTCTACACAGAGTATACTCTGCTTCTGTCGACTCTGATACTACTGATAGTCCATTATTTTTGTATCAAATTAGGCTCCTGCAAACTCGGTGAGTAAATTCAGGGGTATGTCAGCTTTTCAATTTTCTTCATGAAATTTTCCGGACTTTCGGGTTCGTCCCTGCCCTGTCCCTAATCATCAACACAGGCCCTTGAGAGAGTCCCACGATATTGCCCCTAAATCATACACAAACCTAAATCTTAACTTATAAACCCTAACTCGAATTACTGATCCTGGCACTGTATCTGTTTGACCTCCTTCATGCGCAATATTATTAGTGCGGTAACATAATATATGTGATATCAAAGCCCCTTGGGCGTTTAATGATTAAAGCAAGCGACCAGGGTTGTTGTAACGAGTAAAAAGTAACGCCGCTACGAGTTATCGTTACAGTTTTCGAGGAACAATTACTTACTCATTACAAGCTTCATCTAAAGTAACGAAAAAGTACTCGTTATCGAATTTTTGTGTAACAATTACAAAAATACTCGTTATTTTTTCGTTACGTTCGTGTGTGTGTGTGTGTGTGTGTGTGTGTGTGTGTGTGTGTGTGTGTGTGTGTGTGTGTGTGTGTGTGTGTGTGTGTGTGTGTGTGTGNGTGTGTGTGTGTGTGTGTGTGTGTGTGACGCGCTTGCTTGATGGCCCGAATTGAATTTTCGGGGAAAACAAAAAAAAAATCAAAGCAATCCGATGTCGGGCGCAAACTCCTTCGTTTGAACACGTGTACCTGTGCAAAACTAAAAGGTCATGAAGATCATGATGTCCACGTAACGGTACCACTGATCTTCCGTTGTTCGCTGCGTAAACATCGTCACGTCACGATTTTGTAAACAATCGAGATAGGCGCAACCTGCGATCGCATTGGTAACCAGCGATCATTTTTCAACTGTGTTTTTGCTTGAAATTGACATTAAAAGGAGCTAGTGGTGGGGCGTAATAATATGACGCCGATCCCGAAGGAGGAAGTTGGTGGGGGAAATGGAACATTATTTACATTAATTGTTAGAAGCAGCAGAAGTGTTTTGGATTATCAAATATAGGCTAGCTAATCATCGCTTACCTGTAGAAAAAGGAAGATACGTTGGTATAGAATATCATGAGAGAAAGTGCAGCCTGTGTCATGACGATATTGGGGATGAGTATTATTATTTATGAGCATGTAGAAACTTTGATGATGAAAGGAAAAGATACATACCATATTATTGTCGAAGGTACCCAAGTATGCATAAATATATTGACTTAATTAATACTACAAATTTAGATCTACTTAAGAAACTCTCCTGCTTTGTAAAACTAATATTGAAGAGACTGCCCTCATAAGCCTAAGATGCATACCGGTATGTGCGTGCGCGTGTATGTGAGTGTGTGTTTGTGGGTATGTGAGTGTGTATGTGTGTGTGTGTGTGTATGTGTGTGTGTGTGTGTGTGTGTATGNAAGAGAGAGAGAAAGAGAGAGCATGCGTGTGCCAATGCTATAATGTAGACGGGATTATTTTCATTGTCTATAGGCCATCTATTTTTCAGTTTCATGTTTGCTCATTTGTACTTACAGTACCTGAGCTAAATAAACATATTGTTATTATTATTGTTGTTATTGTTGGGAAAGGGTGAAGGGAACAGACCGACGTAGGATAATAGGATCAGGCCTCACCTTCGCGTCACCCAGTCGCAGCGGGAGGAAGGGATGAAGGGGGGACAGGTTGTGTCGTGTTGGGCCGCCCGCGGTGTAAAGGAGGGGGATGAGAGGGGCGACCTTATCTGCGTTCAGTCGGGAGGAGGTGGGGCAGGACTGAATAGGATGGCTGTGGAATGTGAACAGAGACACCAGACCGCAAAACGTTTGAAGTTTTTGTTCCATCATAATATGTGAGGATTGAAGAACGTTAATGTAACCGTCACGTGCAAGCCCGAATACGCCGGTGTCAGGCTTTATCTCTTCGTTTTACAATTTAATACAGCTTGCTTATTAAGAGGATACAATAGGCCGGTTGCAAATACACTTGGCCTGCACTCATTACAGAGATGTCATCACCCCCATTGCGTCACGAGTCATAAGCGAATCCGCCGTCCGCTGTCGTGATTCTTTCCACCAGTCCCGTCAAACTAAGTGCGATATTTGCCTGATCGGCACATGCGAGCGGCGCCGAGGTGCATGTTTTATGATTACGTGCTATCTCCAGTCTGTTGTGACAGGGTTGATTTCTTCAGGAAAATGCTTTATGCTTAGTGGGATCATTCAAGTTTATAGTTCATAATGAGGTTATACTTTATGAGTATACTTTGTAACTTGGTATCAAGGTTTATTTTAAAAGGTAAAGAAAGGAAAATTCGATACATTAGGAGTGTATACTTAGTAAAGAGGAACGCGTAGTATATCGATGGTTGATATCAAGATATTACTGTGTTTATTTAATTAGAAATGAATGAATGACTGAACAAAGGAAGGAGAGAAGGTGGAAGACAGGGAAAGAAGGAAAGGAAGGAAGGCAGGGAAGCAAGGAAGGCAGGCATATATGAGACAATATGACATTGAGCTAAAGGAGAAAGAGGGAAGGGACAATTAAATCTATCTTTTCAAGCCACAGAAGATCAAAGTTACAAAATTACCGATTGATTACCCTTTCTGATTCTCTAATCCTAAGTCTACAATCTCATAAATTTTTAATTTCACTGAAAAAAAACAACAACTACTGTATACAGGGAAAACGAGATTTACGGTTCCTGGGGTCGAATAAACGACACACACGGTTGAAAGATCATAAAGATGATACTGGAATAATAATAACTAACACGCACGTGATTGTATTTTGAAGATTTCTCTCTAAAACAGGCTGCGCACTTCGTAAAATTGTTAAGGGAAGGCACTACCCTTCTCCAGAGACTGTAATGCACATGACTTGGTGCGCAACTTATCCCCGTGATTTCTATACAAAATTGCACATCAAAGTGATGAATGGTGCATTCTTCTCCCTCAAGGGTTATGATCTTAGAACAAGCGTCATTAGCTATGACACCAGTTGTTGGACACTAGATTTCACCTACATATCTTAGACACCTTTATGCGTGACCCTATGAAGGTTTTTTTATAAATTTTTGTCTTGACGCAGAATTATCTGAATCTATAAACACCCTTTGATGTTAAATGAAATAACTATTTATCTAGACAGGAAACTCGGGAAAAGCCGAGTCCCTAACCCCAAACTAAGCTTTAAGCTGGCGTGTACTGAGGAGGTATAAAGAGGGAGAAGGAACGGACTCACAGAGCCATGTTTTCATACGTGACCGAGTCGAGAAAAGTTCTCCAGCCTTCAGCTCTTGCTCAGCAGTATCTAAACCTGAGTCATTGCTACTGACCACTATCGATATTTTGGCTCGTCTTCAGTACCTGATATCTGCAACTTTCTTCAGCAGAATTACATAAACGATACTGCAGCTTCCCCTGGAAGGACATGTGAATTAACGAAATGCTGAAGGAACTATCTAAACAGTTTTCGTTTTTAAAGTTGGAGGACCGAACAGGCTCAGTGCAAAGCTTTTGGTGTCTTCTTTCCATTTTGGAGGAAAGCTCGGATTTTCAGTTTCGCTCGCGCTGTGCCTGAGCGATGAACTTCTGTTTTGTTGGAAAACAGTTCGGTGAATGTAAAAGCAAAATGGTGCAGAAACCCCGGGCCAAAATTGTTGAGACGAGGGTTGTAGTAACAGTTCGAGATCCATTTCTTCACGATCCCAAATCCTGGGAATTTCCACGAATATATCTATTACAGATTCATATACTCACACACTCACTCACTCACTCACTCACTCACTCACTCACTCACTCACTCACTCACTCACTCACTCACTCACTCACTCACTCACTCA
>JAWQUT010000003.1:4354369-4361869 GCA_033807755.1 Ellobium chinense
AAGAGTGTGGTGTGTGTGTGTGGGGGGTGGGTCTAATACGATGACAATACCCTAAGAGATAACAAGACATGAGAGGCAGCTTGAGCTCAGAAGGGCACAAACCGTTTTGTTTTGGGGAGGGGCAGAGGGGCAGGGGCAGGATCCCCCAGGGACTCAGTTTATATACGCCAATGAAGAAACAAAGAGCACACGTTGACCTTTGCCACTAATCACCAGGGAGCTGTGCTTTGAAATGAAAGAAATATTTTCAGCGAAATGATTTTTTTTTTTGGGGGGGGGGGGGGGTGAAGAATGAGGATGGGGAGGTAATGGGAACGAGTCGCTGTCAGGGCAAGACAAAATGAAAGGGATTAGATGAAAGGAGGATGGGATGCGCAGGCAAACGAGGAAGAATATGGATGAAGTTTAGATCTTGGGAGGAGGTGACTTACAGTAAGGGGAAGAAGAGGAAAGGAATGAGGATTAAATAAACGAAAGAATAGAAGAGGATGGGGGGTGAAACTTAGGTGAGTAGCAGATAGGTGAGAAAATGATGGCGCAAGGATTGGATAAGAAGTGCAAAGGGGTGATGACTGAGGTTTAGAGGGTGGGAGTGCAAGAGAAGGGGACAAGAAATATGGAGATGGAGCACATGAGGATGTGGCGAGGGTTAGAAGAGGGGGGTGCAAGAGGACGGGACGAGGATTAGGTGGGAGTGCTAGGGGGTGGAGATAAGGATTAGAACATGGGAGTACAGGAAGACAGGGGCGAGGACTAGAGGGTGGGAGCACAACGAGATGGAGGTGAGAGATATAGGGAAGAGGCGTATAAAGACGAGATCAAAGGTTGGATAAGATAGAGGATGGAATGCAAAAGGACGGGGATCAGAGACAGATACGGAGTGCACAGAGACTTGGCAAAATATTGCACTCGCAAGGGGGACGAGGGATGGATTGCAAGGAGATGGGGGTCGAGAAATTGATGAAGGAGGGAGTGCAAAGGAGCGAGGGTGAGAGAAAGGAGAGTTGCACAGAGACAGAATGAGAGATAGACAGAGGAAGAGGTGCAAAGAAAGGGGAGAAGTTTAGATAGAGGAGGGAGTTAAAGCACACAGGGGTGAGAGACGGATTGCAAGGACTGAGAGAAAGGTGCAGAGAGGCGGGGAGAGGAATTGATAAAGGACGTGCAAGGATGAAGGGCGAGAGATAGGTAATGGAAGAGAGCAAGGAGACAGATTGGGGNGGGGGGGGGGGGGGGGGAGTGAATGCAAGGTGAGAGAGACGAGGAGAAAGACAGAGGAAAGTAGTGCAAGGATTTAGGGCGAGCGAGAGATGGAGAATGAGAGAGAAAGACACATGGAGGGAGGGAGTGCAAGGAGATGAGGCGAGAGATAGACACAGAGAGCGAGTGCAAGGCGGTGGGACGAAAGATAGACATAAGGAGCGAGTGCAGAGAGAAATGGAAGAGATAGACATAGGGTACGAGTGCAAGGAGATAGATGCGAGAGACAGACATAGGGAGCGAGCGCAAAGAGATAGAGACAGACAGAGGGAGCGAGTGCAAGGAGATAAAGGTGAGAGCAGACATAGGGAGCGAGTGCAAAGAGATAAAGGCGAGAGACAGACATAGGGAACGAGCGCAAGGAGATAGAGACAGACAGAGGGAGCGAGTGCAAGGAGATAAAGGTAAGAGCAGACATAGGGAGCGAGTGCAAAGAGATAGAGGCGAGAGAGAGACATAGGGAGCGAGTGCAAAGAGGCGAGAGACAGACATAGGGAGCGAGTGCAAAGAGGCGAGAGACAGACATAGGGAGCGAGTGCAAAGAGATAGAGGCGAGAGACAGACATAGGAGGCGAGTGCAAGGAGATAGAGGGAGAGATATAGGGAGCGAGTGCAATGAGATAGAGGCGAGAGACACAGAAGAAGCTAGTGCAACAGGCCGGAGACGAAGGCTATAGAGGGCGTACAGGATCGAGGGCGAGGGTTAAAGAGACGGAGGAAGTGCACGAAGACGATGGGAATGTGGACGAGGCGCCAGCACAAAACAAAAGGAGGAAGGGAACTAGAAGAGGCAAAGGTTAGGTAGTGGAGAGATGGGGATACGGGATGAGTGTCAAACGAGGGCGATGGCTCCGAATTGATGGGGAGATCTGCAGCTTATTGATCCCGATGCACGCTCCCCTGTGAATGAAATTGTGGTCGTCACGACTTTAAAATCCGAGAGCTTAGAGTGGCTATGTCTTGTATGTACAAAAAACATCGCCAGATACAAGGCTGATCTTCAGAGCTACAGAATACTATCTTTGAACTTATCACGTTGAATGTGTAGGTTTTTGGTTAAAGCTTAGACTAGGTAGACGCGATGTTCACTCTTTGAAAGGAGCGACCGATTGAAATAAGGTTGTAGCTGGTGGGTAAAGTAGGACTTTTCATTACTATCTAGTGTTTGGAACCATGTGTAAAGGCGTAAAGATGTTTGGGCGTGATGTGCCCCCCACCCCCCCCCCCCCCCCCAAAANAAAAAAAAAAAACGTCGACGGGGAGAAAGACAGACATCCACTTAAGCCCAAGAATTTTTTTTTTTTTTATCCTTACCGTCATGGTGCTTCTGGGGCTCATTCCTCTTGCCGCCTCTCGCTAAATGAAACAAAATTATAAACGTTTTAACGTCTATATCGTGTCCGTGTATATCGGAACATTCATTGGATCATAAAATCTAATCAGAGATGACTATATCTGGAATTCCACTGCAAAACCAGAAGTGTGGATAGTTGTAATATCGCCTCAATGAAAATGGACATCAGTGCGTTCCGCAGATTTTGTCAACGTATAGTGGTTTTGTGTTTCCATGATAAGCCAAAACGAAATGCGAATTCCAATTTCTTTCAGCAACAGGACGAGAGAAATGGGTTTCAACTGGTCAGGTCTAAGATTCGTAGAGAGAAATTGGTTTCAACTGGTCAGGTCCAAGATTCTTAGAGAGAAATGGGTTTCAACTGGTCAGGTCTAAGATTCTTAGAGAGAAATGGGTTTCAACTGGTCAGTCTAAGAGAGAAATGGGTTTCAACTGGTCAGGTCTAAGATTCTTAGAGAGAAATGGGTTTCAACTGGTCAGGTCTAAGATTCTTAGAGAGAAATGGGTTTCAATTGGTCAGGTCTAGATTCTTAGAGAGAAATGGGTTTCAACTGGTCAGGTCTAGATTCTTATAGAGAAATGGGTTTCAATTGGTCAGGTCTAAGATTTTTTAAAAATCGTTTCTCCTGTGCACAGTGACACTATTTCCCCACCTTTCCTCTAACAAAAAATAATGAAATAACATTTCTTCAAGGTGGTACAACTCCAGTAGCAGTAGAACCTTGCTGGACACTGACATGTAACAAGAAATCGCAAGGCAAGAAATCTTGTAAATGGTACATAGTAATCGAGAGAGAAACAGTTGTGTAACGCGGGCATAAAATTTACTTACACTCGAATGCGATAGTCGAATAGTATGTGATTGCAACATATCTGTATAGAAGCGTAGCAAAACTGCCATTAAAAAAGGCGCAGGGTGCCCTTCACTACATTGTTTCTTTGTTATCGTATTATTCTGAAAAAGTGTTGAAATTCAGAGTAAACTTAAGAGCACTGAACATAAATAATAATCTCAGATTCACTGAGTAAAACATGAGAATGCTGTGCTACTGATGTATTGTAGATTGTGGTTTGACAGAAACGAGTTTTTGTTTGTTACTGTTTATGGTGACACGGAAAGTTATGAAATAAAATGTATCAGAATGCTTTGTCTTGAGTGGTTTTCTGTCAGAATAATGGCGCAAATAGAATCTCCCGAGCTCAATAAACAGAGTCTAAGAAGCCCATCTCTTGGTAGTAAAACCCGCTGAGTGACCGCAATAAGGGATGTGTCTGCGGTCCATCACGAAATTGGCAATCTCTATGATACGGTTACACAATGCCCACATCATGCCTCTTTTCCTTTCTTGTTTACTTGAATAGATTTTGTCCGGAAATCGCAGGCGTGATGGGCCATTTTCTGTCCAACCGACGGTGTAAACAATGGCTATTCTGGGTGAATGGACCACAAACAAAGATTCCCTCCCAAACACATACACATATCCTCGGACCGGCCGACAGCAGATGATTGCGAAAGATTTCTGGTGTGGTGCTAGATTAATGGCGGCGAGAGAAAAAAAAAGAAAATATTGTCCGCGGACGGAATGAGGAAGGCGTATGATGAATAAGTGATAGTCTCCAAACACGGCCCGTCTAGCACACATGCCAGCACCAACAATGGTCCAAAACCGCTGGAGATGAGCTAGATATAAAGTGAACCCTGGGTTCTTCTTAATTAAATCTTTGGTCATCGCCGTATCATCCAAGATAAAAAACATTTATTGAGCTCTGTCTCGGTGGAAAGAGAAAAAAAATGATTGGATGGCGATGGATACCGGGAAGGGCAACACTGTGGCCAAACGGTGGCGGACTGATGCCTGAATTTTCAAGTATCGAGATGGTCGGCTTTCATGTTCCAAGTATCGACAGTTTCGATTCCAGTTCAGGTCTTATAGTCAGATAAAAGGCAGCTTTAGATGTAGTTTTAGAATTTTGATAGCTTTTCAATAAACATGCCGAGCTGGTACAGAGGACTGGGAGGGGAAAGGAAGAACCTCTCATTGTTTCGATAAGTTTTGAAACAACGTGGCTGTTGCTGGGTTACGTATTACATCACAAACTGTATGGTAAGGCAAAGCAAGCAAGAGGATGACCCTAAGTTTATGACTACTTTGAGAATGTTCATCACACCTTTGTTTTATGTTGGTTTTCCACATATACAGACGTAACAACACAAAACTTCAAAACTTTTTGAACAGAATAAGAAGAGTATCGAAGTGCCGGAGCTAAAAGTTTGATACTGAAATCAGAAATGCTGACTGCTGAGTATCAAAGTATCAATACTCAGAAATGACTTTGCCCGCTACTGACTGATAGCCAGGACAAGAAAATACGGATGTGACATGACTGACAGGTGCAGTATGGGATGCCGATAATACGTTTCATAATTGATAGACATCATAAAGTGTCGTGTGATCGTTCATGGCAATATTTACAGAATCGAAGATTGTCTCTAGAGCCCTCTGCCGGAGCAGTGTTAACTCGATTTAGAGTTAGTGACGAGGTGTTGTCTACATTGATTTCCATCACCCTCGCGTTGTTTGCCTCAACGATGAGACTCGTCCATAGTTTTTGAGGAGAGCCGAGACTTGTGTTCTTAAGCTTGTCTTTTCCGACTCGGTCGATAAAACGGTTAACCTAGGGACTGTTTCAGAACCATGAGGTTAATGTCAGAGGAATCCAATTTAGCGCCTGCCCCCACTAGAATGGTTGCCCACGTCATCAGACAAGTCTTTGGTCCTAGTTGGTTGGTGAAAGTGGAGCAGGTTATGCGCTGACACAATTACTTGAATACACTCTGATACAAAAAGTAGATTCTCTGATATGATGACGTGAGAGTTCGTTTTCATACGTTTGTAAATAAGGCTCAAGATACCCTCTGATAGAATTAATGCATGAAAGAGTGCAGTGACGCAATTACTCGAACGACAAGTAACCATTTTTAAGAAAGCTGGAATCACTTACTGGCTAAGCTACACCCACCTAAGCCCATGCGCTTCCGAACTAGCTAACCAAAGTGTCAAACAATTTAAGTTGCCTTTACAGTCTCACTACAGTTACTTAAGTGATAAGTAATCTAAGATAGTGATACAGACAGTGGAGCCCGTTGTAAAATATTACATTGTACCTCTTCCATCACAGTGTAATTTGGCGAAAGGCAGACTGATTTACAGTGAGGAATTCGTGCACACCGTAGCGTGAACGACAGTGGAGTCATCGACTTGGCGCGACACCTTTTTGTATGCAATGCCAACCGCACTCTTTAACACACACCTCTTAGTGTCGCCAAAAGTCCATGGACGGGATTTTATACCATTTAGACTTTATAAAGAAAATTTTCAGAAATCGCCACCAAATTGTTCAACAAATATATATCACATAGGAAATTGTTGGTAATGCTTCTGTGCAAAATTTCCACACAGATATTGAGTGTGAAACCCGTTGTCAGAGTGACCGTTTTCATCATGGTATTGGACGCGATGACATGGCCGCGAGACAGGA
The DNA here is from genome assembly GCA_033807755.1 of Ellobium chinense. NCBI lineage: Eukaryota > Metazoa > Mollusca > Gastropoda > Ellobiida > Ellobiidae > Ellobium > Ellobium chinense. The sequence goes on from JAWQUT010000003.1 coordinate 4,360,524, forward strand.
AAAAGATTAAAAGATTAAGTTAAGAAATGCAGTAAGCACGTGCATGCAGGCGTAAGGAAGCTAATGTGACCGTTAAAAAAGTGCCATGTTAAAAAGATATTAATCTTTTTATTGGTTGGACAGTTACTCGTGCGTATGTGCTCACGATGTATGAATGAGGCGTCTGTTGAAGGCTGATTCATTTATATTTTGTTATTGTTGTTGTCTGTGGTGGTGTTATTGTTGATGCACAAATTAAGTACATTAATATTAGTGAAACTCTCTGGAGAATGAAAACTTCATCCATTGTTAGATGATACATTAGTCTAATCATTTATACATAAGTCTCTCACAAATGTAGGCCAAAAAAAAAAAATTGAGCGGGGAGCTGGAGGTGGGGGGTGGGGGTGACGAACGTTGATTTTTGTTTCACCTCTATGTTATCGGCTGAACCATCAACGGATACCATTTCGTAAGAGTATCACTTAAGATGGCACTCTTTTTCTCGCATCGACTTCAGCGATGTTGTATCAGTAACTTTTGTGGCTAAAGCCTTCATCCCACCCCCACTTCCTCCTCACGGTCGGGATTCTGGGGTAGGTAATTATGCCCTAGCCTTGAGCTGCACTCTTAGATCGTTCGTCTGAATACCATTGAAAAGCTGAAGTTCACGTCACGGCGCAAAAGAGGGAAAAAGGCAAAGGGAGTTTAACACTTGAGCGCGAGACACGACAAAATCTGTCGCAGACCGGAAACGAGCCGCCATTTGGACAGCCTTGACCCCATTTTTTAAAGTTATGGAGGCTCTAATGGTCATGTCCACGTCATTCACGCAACATGGCCGAGATCTCAAGTCATGCACAGGAAGACTCCATTTATGCTATGTAGGCCGTTCTGTATATTGCCATCATCCAACAGATTTCTTCATTGTAGACGTATAACTTCATATTCCTCAAATGAAGTTAAAACATTTTTTAATAGTATTTTCAGGTCGGTTCTAATGAAGGTATCCGAATTCATGTGCGACTTTAAAATAGTTAAGAACGTAATACTTTTTATGAGGAATTAGATCTCTACATGGGAATAAAAAAAAACTGCTCGTTATCCCGTTTTTCTTCGAACTTCATTCATGTGCAGTACTCTATTATAAATGCATCGACAATGAAGAATTTGTCACAGGTACAGGTTGCAGGAGCCTAATTGGTTTAAAAAATATTGGACTATCCGAGTCGATAGTAGCAGAGTTTAAAATCTGTCCAAAGGACAGAAATAATCTGTAGAAATAATGTGTAGAAATAATCATATAACATGAAACCACACCGCAAAAGTGGTGAAATTCAGTTCTGAATTTGTAAAAATATAATTGT
>JAWQUT010000003.1:4366869-4380318 GCA_033807755.1 Ellobium chinense
TCAGCCCACTCAGGTAAGTGGAACAACCAACTCGTGTTCAGCCCATTCAGATAAGTAGAACAATGAACTCGTGTTTAGCCCATTCAATTAAGCAGAATAATCGACATTTTTTTTTGTATTCAACCCACTCGAGTATGTGGAATAATCAACTCTTATCCAGGCCACTCAGGTATGTGGAGCAATGAAGTCGTGTTCAGCGCACTCCGGTAAGTGGAACAATGAAGTTATGTTCAGTCCACTAGGTAAATGGAACAATGAAATCGTGTCCAGCCCTCTCGGGTGAGTGGAACAATCGAACTGATTTCAACGCGCTCGTCCGCCAAAATAAAGTGCTTATCAGTGCTTATCAGTGCTTTGATTATAACTATTACCTGACCCATGTCAGGACAAAGAATCTATTCATATCAGCCAGAAATGTATATAAATGTTTTTAAAAAATCAGAGCACTACATAGTGAGTGAAGACAGAGCAGTCTACACAGCAGAGATGAGAATGAGCCTGCCATTCTCTCACTCTTTCTCTATCTTCTTAGACTTCTCCCTCTCTCTCTCTCTCTCTCTCTCTCTCTCTCTCTTTCTCTCTTTCTCTTTCTCTCTCTCTCTCTCTCTCTGCATCCAATTAATAGTAACCTACTCGAAAGTCTGCTCCCATCTCCATCTCACCGTTAAAACCGAAATTCCAAATGAAGTAGTCGGTTTAACATTATTCGTCGTCACTCGAGAACACAAGTGGGCAGTGAGGAGGTTGTTTAGTTTCACCCACGTGCTTTGGAGATGGTGAGCTGGAGAGCTGGCGAATTTTCCACGCATCTCATTCCGTTTACTACTGCAGAATAATCTCTTGTTTTGCTGCTTCCAATTCATTGAGCGAGCCATTCCTGGTGCGTCAACACTTCACTTCAGAGACGAGACCCACTGTGAGTCAGCATGCAATACGAGGAAAAACCTGGGGGGAGGGTAGAGGATCCCAAAAAGGACAGCAAGGGAAGAGAGAGAGAGAGAGAGAGAGAGAGAGAGAGAGAGAGAGAGAGAGAGAGAGAGAGAGAGAGAGNAGACACACACACACACACACACACACACACACACACACACACACACACACACACACACACACACACACACAGATGAAAAGATACCAATGAGCTTGGCTTAAAGGTGGATGAGAAAGAGTCACTATTACTTAAGAATTCTCTATGTGCCATATACTAGGCGTTCTGTATCTGAACGCCTAGGACATAAACCCAAGCCAAGTGTACCGGTTCACTACTCCATATATTCATCTCCCTCTTCCCCCCCTCCCCCTCCCTTGACAAAATTCGAAGTTCAATAGCTCCAAGAAATTAAATGCATTGAAATCATTTTTGGCAGATATCAACAAAATATTACCTATAACTTTAACAATTTTCAATGACTGACATGTTACAGTTGTGTCACAGTAAATAGAATTTCAAATAGACTACAACAAGAAATAATGTGTCGTAACAAATGTGTTAGATTGCAAGATGCTATTGCAAGACACGTTTTTCGAATCTTTGGTTACACCGTGACTTAATAAGAGTAGGCCTACCTTGATATTTGAAATTTGAATGACAAACATTAAATTTCAGGTGGATGAAAATTAAATTACTGAAGTTATTAAGTTTCAAATCGAGTAAAGCTTCTTTTTTTTTTTTTTGAGGAGGGAGGGAAGACACCAGATATATTTTTAATTTAAAAGCTAAAATGACATACGGATGGGGAAAAGAGTTTGGAACCTGGGTCAGGGTATCATGACGCATCAGCACAATTACAGCTGTACTGCGCCTATCTGGTAGTTGTGATGTGGCACCTTCCCGTCTTTTCAGACGATATTATGTGATGTGCTGTCACTCTGCCCTCCAAAGGCAAACAGACGTATCTGCAGTTCTCCTGCATTTAAGGCTCCTATTTGTTTTGTACGTTTTGACAGAGGCAGAAATGTGAAACCAACAATCTGACTCTTTGACAGTAAATATCAACGTATCCAATATTTCCAAAATGTTTCTATAAAGGCAAAACATCGTAACAGTGATCTACTAAGCAGTCCGGCATAGCAACGCAGTTACGTCGATTTGTCTTTGGAGGGCATACTGTGGTCAAGATGACAAAGTTCCAGGGCGATGACGGTGACTCATGTGGCCAGCAAGCTCAAAGAGTGCCCAGAAAGTCTGATGATCTGTAGAAAGGCTAACTTTTAGGTAGAATTTTCCGGAGAAAAGGGCAAATATTCCACCTCTTCCGAACCCATATTGCTTAGCAGAAGTTGACACTACTCTCCTCTGCGGCGCAAACAAGAGACACCACATCTTCCGCATCCAGACATTCCCAGAATCGGTAGTCATGTAATCCGCCTGTTACTTATTCCCTCTTCGACTTGGTTTGTTTACTGAACGCTGACCCAGGAGCGTCAGGTTTGTCCGTGAACCCAGTAATTGCTTACTTTCCAACTAAGTCCACCCTGACCGTTTCTTATTGCCCTGTCACCCCACTGAAATGCACAGGCTCTTCACTGATCAAAGGAGATCTGATCGATTGCTTCAGATAACTGTGCTGGTAGCATGGATTCGAATCATTCCAGATCTCAAGATTCGAATCCCGATCTTACAGGGAACATGACATGGCGCATAAAATATAGCTCTCAAATTCGATTTTTTTAAAGATAGTATTTATTCTTAAAAGGTCAGATGCCAAGATTATAAGTTAGTCTCAGTCATAGTCTAGCATCTAAATCGTGGAAAGTCATAGCAGCCTCCCCCCCCCCNAATAAAATGATGGATGCTGTCAGTGATTTGCAGGTGAACAATCAACATAGTCATGGTGCTGTAAAAGCATGAATGATGAAATAAATCAAAGCGTATTCAGAACGATTTGCGAAACATTAAGCCACTCAGTTTCAAATTCTTAAAAGCAAGCAGTTCCTTTTAACTTCACTCCATTGAGATCGATCTTTTAAAACGGTGTTTTAAGAGTGCTGGCTTTCTTCTGTCACATGTAATGGAGCTGAACCAATGCTCACTGCATGAAGACATGCAACAAAAAAAAAATGAGACCATTGAGTCCCAGTGATATTCTTAGGCAGGCTTTTGCCCTTATTCTATCCCCACTGCGCTGTAATCGATCTTAGCTTTGAATTGACCATCATCCCTCTGCCTCTCCCTTCTCCTCCTTCCCAGCCCTTCGGCTAGTTTAGACTTGCTCCAAATTTCGGCCACCTAACGAATTACTCTAAACCTTTACCGACCATAATCAATAACAAGAGCAGTCAGCTAATATAGGCTAGCCTGGTTCAGAAGGTCACGTTACAAAAATGGCTTCAGAGAATATTGGTAGTGCAAGTTACAACAGATGCGCCCACACTCTGCAACGATAATTAAAATCAAAAGAAGGACCAGAATGTTACACAAGACACTGAGAGACAATGAAACGTGGTCATCATTTAATAATTATGGCACGAGATTTTAATAGACACTGTGGTCATAGGTCTACGGGTCGGGAATTCGGAAACATGTCTGAATATATATTATATATATATAATAAGTGAGATTTGCAACTTTTGTAGCCAGCCAATACCTGACCACGTAAATTCACATTATAATACCAAAGTAGAACAGATCACTTGTCATCTCTCTCAGCTTCCTGACGAACGTACAATGCCACTGCCACTTCACAGGTGCTGTTCACTGATCTTCAGGCAAGAGCAATCACTGACAAATACCAGTAGTAATTTCAGACATGGGTGGGCTGAAATTGAATAATGATGTGATTTACTCTTTCTCAAAGCATTGATAACAGCATGGTCATCGATTCACGATCTTTTGATCCTGTGTCCAGCGCAGGTGGTCATCCGCTTTTTGAGGTGTGATTCTGTGTGCAGGACTATTCTAGAGTTGCGCAGACACATTCTGCCTATTTCATTTAACTTGCATTATTTTCATTATTCAGAGACAAATCCCTCGCATTAATAACAGTTTTTTTATTTCTTTATTCAAACATGATGTAGAGAAAACAGTCATTGCGTGAAAAAGTCAGAACAGTAATAGTTGTTTGGAAATAAACTATCAACCACTTTTCCAAATTAAGAGCTCGTTCAGCTGCTGAATTAAAGAGCGGAAGGCAGTAAAACAACGGATGCTGTCGCAGTGGTCACAGATTAATGAAATTTGGTAGGAGCTCTGTTCTTCTCTTAGTTTCTTTTGTTTCTCAAGTGCACTTGCCCTACCCTAGCCTCTAGTAAGCCCTGTTAATTTATTCCCTTCTTCCTTACTGTCCAGTATTCCGTTCACTTTCGCTTTACGTCCGACATCTTCAGCTGGAAAAAAAAACAACTCCGAGTAAGGGTCATGAATAGTAGTCCATATCGCTGTCTGACGCCATAAATCGCCGGATCAAAGGTCCCTGGAAAATGGATAGTCTCGACAAATCTAGGCATTAGGAGAGACCGTGAGACCCCAGCGTGAGAGTGATGGGACCCATCTAGCCTGAACACACCCGAAAGGTTAGTCTGGGGACTTCCATTCAAGTTTTTGAAATAATCTGGCAACCTAACCATAAACAGGAAGTCTGGTGTGTCGCTGTTTACACATCCATCGGCCTCAGCCAGTGGATTTAGGCGTAAGCACGATAGGCACATGCTCAGAGCCTATGCCTGTAGAAGGCCCCACGCCGGAGGACAATTTTTTTTTTTTTTATGGAGGAAAAGACAGCTGGAAAGAGAGTGGGAAGAGGGAGAGAGCAAAAGAATGAGAGAAAAAGGAGATGGGATAGAGCCAGACGAATATTAATGTTTATTGCTAAACCTCCTGTTATGGCAGACTTTGTTTAAGCTTTGTCGTCTTATGATATGAAAAGGAGATCCTGCACATTTCTCGTGCCCATGGCCCCGTGGATCCCAGATCCGCCCTTGACTTCAGCAAAATTGAGATTGTGGCTCCAATTTAAAATTTTTTGATATCCGTTTGAACCCTGTCACCTATTAGATGGATCAGTTTTCATACACGCAAAAAAAAAGTCCCAGCCGTAAGCTCGAGAGAGTGGTACCAATCACTCCAAACGTCATCGTAATGACAGTTACTATTCACTGCAAATAAACCGAGAAATTACATCGATTCCACTAAGCTTTTGATCTTCAAAAAGAATGTTTGCTTTACAGCGCTTCTCTAATTGTTCGCAGTTTTACAAACGCTCTGATACAGTATGAGTACATAGTGGAAAGGAAACAATTCAGCCCTGATTCAGCCATGGTATGAGTGTATCAATACTAGAGTGTCATTGCTGTATGTAGAAAAAAAATCGTGTCGTATTTTTTTTTTCGGTGTCCTTACAAGGCAGAAGGTGATGACCGAGAGGCTAAACTGATGGAAAATGTCAATGTGTTGTGTGTGGAGATGAAAGAGGGTGAAAAGCCCCCTCGAATTAATGAGGGTTCTGGGAGAACATCAAGGTGAAATATTTCACAGAACATTATTTCCTCACTCCTATGCTTTTTCCCTATCCTCTGCACCCACTCTCCCCATCTTTTTTTTTTTCAGTCCCCTTTTGTAGTTCATTTAAAATCCAAATGCTGTGACACATTTCGGTTTTACTGAAGGAATAGACACTATTAACTAAGTGCAGAATAATAGAGCGTTTTTTTAAAACTCAGTAAATGCACTTTTGTTGAAAAATGAGTTGGTGGTGTATTCAAATATGCATCTTTGTGTTAATTTATTCAAAACGTATTTGAGCTGAAAATCTGCACTCCTTCAAATTTTACTTCATTTGACAGTGAATAAAAATACGTGTGTGAAGAGCAGTTACCTTAATGTTATTTCCCTTTATTGCAAAAAAAAAAATATTCCGAGACCATATTCTGAGTTTTGGAAAAACGTTCTTCAGTTTTTCCTTGAAACATTCAAGATGATGTTTAATTAAGGGAACGCATCAGAGTAGTTCCAACAGAACATCACGCCGGTCACGCAAAGTTTCGAAAAAGCTCTTGACGTTACAGCAATCTGTCTCGGTTTATACTGTTAAGTCTCTGTTAAGTTGAGGTAGCCTATTTGGAAATGCCTCAATGAGACATCTGATATAATTTTTTCCTCAGATTACCTGAACGTTCCGAAAAGGCCAAGACTAGTCTGTAGGTCTGGAGCCACCACTGTGCTCAAATTATATACTGTTTTCAGTGGGGGGTTAGATTATTCGCAGTTTCAGTTTACGTGAAAAGGGGGTACAGACTTTGGCATTCTTTTGCAGATCAGCTGCTCGCACAAACTGAAAACCGCTCTGGACCTTTGACTAAAGCTGCTAGCCAACAATTTTTATTTAACTAATTGATTTATGCATCTTACAACTTTTGCGATGTAGTTTCAGGTTTTATGATTATTCCTACACAATCTGTCCAAAGGACTCTGACAGTCGACATATTTTTAGCCAACCGGGCCCCTGCAACCTTAAAACCTTTCAGAGAGTGGCGTAACTGACGTGGCATTGTGCTTGAATTGCCTATTAATCAGTAGATTGTCAACATACTTTAATGCTTCACACACCGAGGATGTTATTATCAGTAGGTTTGCAGAGAAATAATTAATGAGTGGTATCTCGATACCGAATAGTGTCGCACAAACAACAACAACAACTGACAAACTAACAATTATTAAGCCATTTCGAAATGAAATAAACTATTAGAATAGAAACTTTTCACGACTCCACACGGAATAGCAGACCAATCAAGTTGAGATCCAGGGGCGTAGCGTAATGGTAGTCAAATAATCACTGACTACCACTTGAAAAAGGAAGGCCTCATAAGATGTTAAAGAGGGGAAAAAAAGCAGAAAATAATTGAAATAAGAAATGCCAGCTCTCAACAGCCTTTATGAATTCGCAGCTTAGTAGACTGACCAAAAACATGAAAAGCGCTGTGCAAGTCATCTCACATTTTTGACTATAACAGGCAACTCCTAGGGCCGCACCTCTTCCACCTTACTAGTACTATATCAAAAGAACGACAATAACACTCTAACTGAGCCCCAAACGCAGCCTAGCTTGGCTAGCCAAGTAGTCACTTTGGAAATTTGACTACATAGGTTAACTCGCTGGCAGCGTCTCTTGTACTGTATTGTACGCAAAAAATCACCACTCGAACTCAGACTGAGCCCCAAAGACAATCCCGGATAGTGTTAAAATGTCCATGCCTGTAGGCAAAAATCAAAATGCCTACGGAAGCTAAACGAGGTCATATGACTCTCTCTCTACCCACTGGCCGAAGCGGAATGAGATCGTGCGTGTTAGCTAAGACTTGCATCATCTCCGTGCCACGTTTGCCAGACCTAGCTCTTTTGGAGCCAAATACCAGATATTTGTCTTTAAAACAGCTCTTGGTTCTCAAATGACTAATTTGTTCTTTCGTTACTGTTGGCTCCAACACATAATTCAGGTTAATATTAACAAATTAAAAAAAAATACGTCTACTTTTCTCAAAATGGTATTTCATATGATCAGGCTTCTGTCATAGTTGTCCGATGAACACAGATTTATAAAATGACCCCTGTGTCCATTTAACACTCAGTTCTTATGTCACTCTGGTGTATGTAGAAAGATTAATAACTATAATATCCACGAACAGTTTGTAGAAAATTTAGTCAAATCTTGACTCCAATAGGCCCATATCGGAGGTGGTTTGGCTCTTTTCCGGCATTTTTTCGCGTGCGATTTGGCTTCAGCGCGGAAAAAAAATCTGACAACCCTGCTCGGTACGTCTAACATACTGTAGGTCTAGACTAGAACTTGGTCTGAGGCTAGACCCTAGATAATTTTAGACCGTGTGTTTTGGCAAGATGAATTCAATGAACCCCGTAACAAACGTGGCTGTTGTTTTGAAAGCAGTCAATGTTGCCTGCAAGCTCTCTTTTAGATTCTCATAAGTAAAATAGACTAGATCTAGTAACGTTCAACTATGACTATGAACCAGACACGAACATCAAATAATGATATTCCTAGCCATGGAAGTAAAGCTGATCATTAAAACTATTCATTCAACGACACCGCCATAATAATTTTGCCCACATGAAAGGCGTGTCAAGGAGTAAACATTAAGTGAGTACAGTTATTACAGTGCTGTTATTGTTGAGTTAGTTGATGTTGTTTTTGTTGTGACTGTTGTCACGATACTTTACTGATGTTATCACGCACTCTTGGCATAGATAGTGAAGCAAATATTTATAGCAAAATACCTCGTTTGTTTACCGCACTTTTACCTAATAAAATGTAGGGTGACCAAAAGGCAACAATGTGACAATTTGCGCAGCCAATGTGTAGATTTGCCTACCTAGTTTCGGCCCCCACGCTGCGCCCCTGTTGAGATCATATTCGTTTATCATCGTTCCTATTTAAGACTGAATATGAGCAGTGTTCGAAAATAGAAAACATTTCCCAATACGCCCCCCTTCCCTTTTATAGTATTGATTGTTACTATGTAATGCATCATGTATGAAGTACCCTATGTGATGGTGGTCTTCTTTAGTAGGTTGTTTCATAACATAAATGTCAGTAGGTCTTCCCTCATGACTAGGAACACTAAATTAGCTACGGAATAAATTGGAAACGTCTAGTATTTTGCGCGCTGTTCCAGTGTGTTGGTATTTTCTCGCCTGTCCCGTGATAATTCTCTGTATAATGCGATGATAACTTAGTGAATAACAATAGCCATACTTCATTCTTCGACACACCCGTATATTATTATACTCGACAGTGGTATTTCCCCCAATATGAAGTGGTCGAGTCCCATCCAAGGAATCCCATCATTCATTCATCGTGCTGTCTTTTGTGTCACAAAAGGTTACAGACTTCTAATTGGCTGAAAATAACATGCTGTTATATGCCTTAAGGAGACAGTAAAAAATCCACAGATTGTGGAGAATGGGCCCTAGATTTGTGAACCTATCTGCGAATTAGTTTACATTCTCTCCCGATTTTGTAAATTAAACCTGAAGTTTGGGTCATTCCCTTCGGTTTCGGTGTGGCCTTCTGTGCGGAGAACTTGTCCTTAAGGAAACTGGTTAGCTTGTTTACACCTTTCGATGTATCGGTCCGCAGCTCGAAAACGAACTGCAAGATCTATATTTTGAACATCATTTTTAATAAGCTTATTGAATTCTGCAAATAATTAAAGACGACAGCGATTGTGGAATTTCTTGTAAGTGACAGTAGAGAAAACAGTTTATTGGCTCAAAGAGGGAAATTGGATTAGGCTTCTGTAACCCAAAGGTGTTTCCTGACGAACAGCCGGCGCCATTTTTTATCGTGTGCTACTACAGAGGTACCAACTGTAGCGCATTTTCTTTGAGTGATTAATTGTTTCCCGTCGCATTGCACCGATTACGCACGTCTTGATGAAAATTTGGGAGAGCCTGTTTTTATGATACAGAGATCCCCATAACATATGCCCTTTTAAGCAACGCCTTCAGGAAAGAAAAAAAAATATGGTGTTCCGAGTACTGCCGGAACCTCCCGAAGTAGTTTATACTTTTGGTTATACTGATCGTAATATTGTTCTATGCCCCTCCCCTTCCAATAGGAGCAGCTGGACTTGTAATTCATTTGAAACGAATCTAAGAGTATCAAAGGGGCTGTGGAGAAATTTATTTCCAGGACTTGCCAGTCACATCTTATGATTTAGGATAACCAAAATAGTTCTGTTACTATTCGTGTACTTTTGTAATTGTGTAACTTATCGGTACATGGAAAGTCGTTCAGACATGTATTCTTATACATAGTCAGTGGAGCAACCATTCTCTTCCCCTCCTTCCCCCTCTCCCTCCCCCAACCCCCTCCCAAGTTCATTCAGCCAGCCAACCCGCCAGCCAGCTTATCAAAATACCCAGCCAGCCAGGCAATATATCACCCAAAATGTCACACTTACACAATAAGACGTGAAGGCGAGTATTCATGCGGTAAAAAGTCACATTATGAGTCTGTCATCTGATCGGTCAGAGCAGGGAAGGCTCACCAAGTCATTTGCCCTCATGTCTAGTTTGATACAAATAATAATCAATAGTCTATGCCGATCAAAAGCAGTCCAACACTCTAAGAAATGATCAATCAATTTTTAATTTCCAAGCGTAATGTAATAATAATTCGATCGATAACCAAAACAACACGTCATGCCAAGCTAAAATTAGGGGAGTGCCTTTACAGGTCTAATTTTTTGAGTGGCAAAGCAGTACTCTTATGTCAACACCACTTAGACGAGGGACAACTGATTCCACACAGCTAATGACTCTATTATCATCTGTTAGATACTCATGTGTGTGCGGGTGCGTTTATAAGATAAGATAAGATAAGATAAGAATGACTTTATTATCCTTAGAAAGGAAAATTGCCTTGGCAGTGGTACATGAGAGTAAATAATAAATAATCAAATAGTCTAAACATAGTAGTACATAACTCATTACAATACAATACAATACTCAGTAACTCACATTCATGCATACTGCCATACGATTCATAAATCAGGTTACAAACTAATCACAACAATAATCACTCGTTCACTTCACATGTTAGTCTCATACCCCTCCTCCCTCCCCCACCACTTCTGGCCATTCTCACTGTGAGTTTACAGTGCAGTGTGCCTTTTTTTTTTTTTAAGATCTACTGTGACGGAGAGTCCCTCACCACTCTGACTGAGTGCGGCACGAAAGAATTTCAATATCTCTCTGTTTTGCAACACAGGGACAAAAGTCTGCCGCTTCGAACTGATGTTTTATATTTATTAAATAGAGGATGTTCAATATCAGAGAGATTTTTTTTTACTTTGTCGATAGTCGCTTTCAAATACAGCTGATCAATAGATGGCAATGTGACTTGCATTATTTTTCCAGCTTTTTGACAATGCGATTTATTTTGTTTTTATCCTTGTTTGTGATGTTACCGGCCCAGCATGTAATTCCAAACGTAAAAATGCTTTGGAGGGTTGAAGTATAGAATAACTGAATGATTTCATTTTGTATGTTAAAATGTCTGAGCCTGCGTATGAAATACATTCTTTGATTTGCTTTTTTATTAATCTCTTCAATATGATGGTGCCACGAGAGTTTATTGTCAATAGTTACGCCTAGATATTTATATTTAGTTACGATTTCCACGTCTTGGTTATTTATTGTCAGAGGGGTTATGGGACTCTTCTTCACCCGAAAGTCATGGGACTCTTCTTCACCCGAAAGTCAATTACCATTTCCTTGGTCTTACTTACATTCAAAAGGAGGAAATTGTCCTCACACCATTTGGTGAACTTCATAATCTGGTTAAAATATTGTTCTTCATTGTATATGTGTGTTGGTGTGTCGGTATGAATGCCCTATGTATGTATTTGTATTAAGCATGATTGGGTGAGTCAAGATTTTGTAAGGGTATGCCTTTTATTGCCACTGTTAAGNTTGTTCTTCATTGTGATTATGTGTGTTGGTGTGTCGGTATGAATGCCCTATGTATGTATTTGTATTAAGCATGATTGGGTGATTCAAGATTTTGTAAGGGTACGCCTTTTATTGCCACTGTTAAGCGCTTTGAGCCTTAGGAAAAAGCGCTATAGAAATGAGCTTTATTATTACTGTTCGTGTATTCGCACAAATAAAGGAGTCAGCCATCTGATGAGCCCATTAACTACCCAAAATGCCAGCCTGCCTGCCTGCCTGCCTGCCTGCCTGCCTGCCTGCTTGCTTGCTTGCCTGTCTGTCTGCCTGCTTGCTTGCCTATCGGTCTGCCTGTCTGTCTGTCTATCCACCCTCCTACTCTATCTACTTGCCCACCCCATCCCAACTCACTAGCCGCTGCCAGGTAGCCAAACTGCCAGCCCACCAGCCAAGCATCAAGAGTGGGAGCAAGCAATTAATTAATGGGTCCACTAATCGAAGAATCAGACAGATCTAACAATGTCATGCTGGCAACAGCGAAAAAAGGCAAAGCTGATCTGTCAGATCCCAAGAAATTAAGGGACGGGGAAGAGCCGGTCCTTGCTCGTTATTGCGTTTGCTTGGATGTGAAGTCTGTTTTTTAACAGAACAAGAAAAGTCAGTCAGGCACTGACGCGAATGCTGGGTGAGTGCTTGTTGTTTCATATTTCTCACTGCTCTTTAGGTTTACCATCTTCAGTCCTCTCCTTGCTTAAAGTGTGTTCCATTTATGAGGTGCTATGTTCCAGATTGTCATTTTCTTCCCCCAAAGAGTTCAGCTGATCTCTTGATTGACAGTTAACCCTGGTCAGCTGACCATCTATACATCACAACCATCTGCCGAGGTAATCAGGTTTTGGGGATGACCGTTCATATTTCCTATTATATTTACCTACCATATCATTATCCCCTGATCATAGCGACCACTATCGGCTTTCCTCATATCCCAAATGTTACAAAACATAAGGGTCATTAGGTCTGTTTGACTAATATGACACTTATAAATAAATAAATACGACTTTATTTACTCCGTAGGGAAATTGTTTTACAATGTCATACAGTGTTACACATCTCATTCATAATACAAACACATATAACAATACACATCATACATGTAAATACATAACATTACAAATGAAATACATAACAAAGTCATTGCTGGTCGCCGGCGGTGCAGCGCCCTGGTTCCCCCCAGCTCTAAAGCCAGGTACTCATTTACAACTGAGTCGAGTGAGGAAGAAGCGAAGTGTCTTTCCCAAGGACACTACAACGTACACCGCCCAGCTCGCGAGTCAAACACATAAACTTGAAAGTCTTCAGTTTCTGAGTACAACTCACAAACCGCACGGCCACGCTGCCTCCTCTTTGTAGAAGCTATTCAAAGGTTCCGCAACCGACTGTGGGGTTAAGGAGGTCTTCTCTCCCGTTTGAACATAGTGTTGCGCTGCGTCTCCACTCATGTTTATGTCGTCACTCCATTTGGTATTGTTGGGGACAGTTCCCCTACATTGTTAGTTTATGGTGTAAAACACAGAGTTATGACATCACTCATCAAATAAGGTATACACACGTTTATTGCTGGACAAGAAAGTCCAAGTGTATTAAGTCACATAATAATAATAATCATTCATAATCCAGCAATCATTCTATAGTAATAATTCTGTAGTGATTCTAGTCCTCGTACAAGGGTGAGCATGCAATTTTTATACCCTTGGCTACAGTGCCAGTCATTGGCTGAACTCATGCACCATTCCAGAAGTGACGCTATTTCAATACAAGGGAAAGGGGGTTGGGCGTCTACCCAGGATGCTCTATGCTTGGTCGGGCTAGTATGACCCCTACTGTGTCGACCCGACTCAAGCCACTAACCTGACAACTAAAATATTTTATGGTGATCTTTTTAGAGCCAGCCAATAACCTAACTATTACAATAGCCTAGGCCAAGTCTGAGACCAAAGGACATTATTCTTGGAACGAGAGTAAATCTCCCCCATCCCCACCCCAAC